>CAUYPK010047904.1:0-27755 GCA_963574355.1 Loris lydekkerianus
CACTTCTAAGAGTTTTGTAGTAGAATCTCTAGTGTTTTCCAGATATACAATCATACCATTTGTGAAGAGCGAAAGTTTGATCTCTTCTGACCCTATATGGATACCCTTGATCACCTTTTCTTCCCTAATTGCAGTGGCTAAAACTTCCATTACAATGTTAAAGAGCAATGGAGACAATGGGCAGCCTTGTCTGATCTGAGTGGAAATGATTTCCATTTAACTCCATTCAATATGATATTGGGTGTGGGTTTGCTGTAGATGGCCTCTATCAATTTGAGAAATGTCCCTTCTATACCAATATTCTTAAGTGTTCTGATCATGAAGGGATGTTGGATATTATCAAAAGCTTTTTCTGCATCAATTGAGAGAATCATATGGTCTTTGGTTTTTAATTTGTTTATGTGCTGAATTATACGTATGGATTTACGGATATTGAACCAACCTTGTGTCCCTGGGATAAAACCAACTTGGTCATGATGTATAATTTGTTTGATGTGTTGCTGGATTTTGTTTGTTAGGATCTTGTTGAATATTTTTGCATCTATATTCATTAGTGTTTTTGGTCTATAATTTTCTTTTCTTATTGGGCCTTTTTCTGGTTTGGGGATCAGGGTGATGTTTGCTTCATAGAACGTGTTGGGTAGTCTTCCTTCTTTTTCTACATTTTGGAACAGGTTGAGTAATATAGGTACTCATTCCTCTTTAAAGGTTTGGTAGAATTTTAACGTGAAACCATCTGGTCCCAGGCTTTTCTTTTTAGTGACGTTTTGTACGATTGATGCTATTTCAGAACTTCATATGGGCCTGTTCAACATTTCCACTTGATTCTGGCTAAGTCTTGGAAGGTAATGTGTTTCCAAGTATTGGTCAATTTCCTTCAGATTTTTATATTTCTGAGAATAAAGTTTCTTTTAATATTCATTAAGGATTTTTTGAATTTCTGAGGAGTCTGTTGTTATTTCATGTTTGTCGTTTCTGATTGATGAGATTAGAGATTTTACTCTTTTCCCCCTGATTAGGTTGGCCAATGGTTTATCCATTTTATTGAACTTTTCAAAAAACCAACTTTTTGATTTATTGATCTGTTGTATTATTCTTTTCTTTTCAATTTCATTAATTCTGCTCTAATTTTAGTTATTTCTTTTCTTCTACTGCATTTGGGGTTGGAATGTTCTTCCTTTTCCAGTAGCTTGAGATGTCTCATTAAGTTGTTAACTTCTTTTCTTTCCATTCTCTTGAGGAAGGCTTGCAGTGCTATAAATTTCCCTCTTAGGACTGCCTTTGCAGTATCCCAGAGGTTCAGATAATTCATGTCCTCATTGTCATTTTGTTCCAAAAATTTGGCAATTTCCTTCTTGATCTTATCTCTGACCCAGCTATCATTCAGCATAAGGTTATTTAACTTCCATGTTTTTGTATGAGTATGAAGATTTCTGTTGTTACTGAGTTCCACTTTTATTCCATGGTGGTCTGAGAAGATATAAGGAATAATTTCTATTCCTTTAAATTTACTGAGGTTAGACTTGTGACCTAAGATGTGATCAATTTTGGAGTATGTTCCGTGGGCTGATGAGAAGTATGTGTATTCAGTTTTGTTGGGATGAAATGTTCTGTAGATGTGTCCTAAATCCCAATGTTGGATGGTTAGGTTTAAATCTAAAATTTCTTTGTTCAGCTTCTTATTGGAGGATGTATTCAACACTGCCAAAAGAGTGTTAAAATTTCCTACTATTATGGAGCTGGAGGAAATCAAGTTGCTCATGTCAGTTAGAGTTTCTCTTATAAACTGAGGTGCATTCTGGTTGGGTGCATCAATATTAATAATTGAAATCTCATCATATTGAGTATTACCCTTAACAAATATGAAGTGACCATTTTTATCCTTCCTTACATTTGTTGGTTTAAAGCCTATTGTATCTGCAAATAGACTGCAACACCTGCTTTTTTTCTGGTTACCATTTTCCTGAAATATGGATGACCATCCTTTCACCTTGAGTCTATATTTGTCTTTTAAGGTAAGGTGTGACTCTTGTATGCCACAGATATCTGGCCTGAGTTTTTGTATCCAATCATTTAACCTATGCCTCTTTAGAGGAAAGTTTAAGCCATTCACATTAATGGAGAATATTGATAAATCTGGTAAAATTTTGGGTATCGAGTTTTTCGAAACTCCAGTGGACATTTTTAATCCTTTTGCCAGTGTGGAAGTTTAAGCAAAAGTTTCTGAGTGAGTTTACTTTTGCAGTAGAGGATTGGGTTGGTCATTAGGAGGATAGGTCTAAGAATATCCTGAAGAACTGGTTTGGTTATGGCAAATTTCTTCAACATATGAATGTCATTAAAGTATTTAATTTCTCCATCATAAGTGAAACTCAGTTTAGCTGGATACAGGATCTGGGGTTGAAAGTTATTTTGCTTTAGGAGATTAAAAGTCGATGACCATCCCCTTCTGGCTTGAAAAGTTTCAGCAGAGATCTGCAGTCATTCTAATATTCCTCCCTTTGTAGGTAATGTCTTTCTTACGTCTGGCTGCTTTGAGAATTTTCTCCTTCATATTAACTTTGGTGAAATTAATGATGATATGCCTGGGGGATGTCTTATTGGGGTTGAGTCATGCTGGGGTTCTGAAACTGTCTGCTATCTGAATTTCAGAATCTCTAGGCATGTCTGGAAAATTCTCTTTCATAATTTCATGGAGAAGGGCCTCTGTGCCTTGCGAGGCCACTTCATCACTTTCAGGGATTCCAATGAGGCAGAAATTAGCCTTCTTCCAATTATCCCAGAGCTGTCTGAGAGAATGATCCATTTTTGCTCTCCATTTCTCTTCCTCTTTGAGAGTTTGGGGGCATTCAAAGACTTTGTCTTCAATGTCAGAAATCCTTTCTTCTGATTGTTCCACTGTGTTACTGAGGGATTCTACTTTATTTTTCAGATCTTTGAGGGCTGCAAGTTCTTGCTTCAGTGTGTCTAAATCTTTGGTGGTTTTGTCATTAAATTTGTTAAATTCTTGAGACAACTTTTGAATTTCTCCTTGAATTCCTAATTCCGACCTTTGAATTGCTGCTTGAAATTCTAATTCAAAATGTTCCTCCATTCTATTAATCTTATTTGCAATCCAAATTCTGAATTCGATTTCTGACATTTCAGCCAGTTGTTTATGAATGGGATCTTCAATTACATCTGCCATATCTTTCTTTGGGGGGGTTGATCTATTCTGGTTATTCATGTTACTAGAGCTTTTTCGCTGATTCCACCCCATGACTGTTTTACACCCTTTGATTTTTTCCCCTGGAGCTTTGTTGAGGACCCGTACAGTGTTATGGGCTGAGAAACTGCAGCCCTGTTTGGTGTGGTGGGGCTAAGTGGTTCTCTCTTCTTTTCAGCTCATTTCTGTTTGACCCTAGTGAAACAGTTACTCTGGGTTGAAGTATCAGCTGTGGAGAAATACCAGCAATTAAGTCACCCCACTTACCACAGGCAACAATTGGAAAAGGAAAATCAAACCTTCCTACAATTACACACCAGGGCACCACCTGAATAGTCCTCAGGCGATTGGCTCAGTTCAAAAGGTCCAAATCAATTGTCTCAGTCAGCACCTGTCTTGGGTGGAAGAGTTTAAGAGATCTATGGGAACTGAATCACAGGGGTCTGGTGACTACTCTGATATGGCTTGTTCCAGTGCTGTGTGGAGTCAGGAGGAGCCACACAACCAATTGATCAGTCTGGGAAGGTTGATGCCTCCTTCCCCACCTTGCACCTCTGTCACACCCAGTCACTGATAGCCCTGCAGTTGGCTGACCCAGTTGCCTGTAGTGAACAGATACTCCAGGGGGTTGCACCTGCCTGAATCACAAGGAAATCTGCCAGGTTGCTGCACTCTGCCTCTATCTAGCAGGAGGAGATGAGGCCTGACAACCTTGGGTGCTTGATGAAGGCTGGGGGGTGTTCACTCAGTTCCAGCCCTGCCCCTGATTGATGTTACTGACAGAACAGAACAAAACAGAACAACTTTGTAGGATTTTGTTTCTGTTCCAACTAAATTCCCCAGCAAAAGAGAAGCTGTTTTATCTCCCAAAGCCTGTGCCTCAGGCCCTGTCTTTGCTCCTGCAGGTTTGTATTTGGTTACCTGTCAGTTCTATCCTGCCGCCTTCCTTTGTCTATAGGTTGATGATCCCCTAATGTCCGGGTCAGCCCCACCCTGGAAATTTCCGGGTCTGGGAATGCGTTTCTAGTCCCCGCGCTCCACCCAGGTTAGTACCGCCTCAGGCAAATCCTTGACTCACAGAACCTTCGTTTCTGTCCCAGATCTGTTCGTGGTGGTTGCCAGCCTCCTCTGGTTTCCCAGGGAGATGGGGGGTGTGGCTTCAGAATATCCAGGAGTGAGCCGTATTGTTGCTAAAAGACAGCTGCTGCTCTGTGCATCAGGGAACTGCTGCTCTGGTATGGTTCCCTCTCAGAAGACCATCCTCTCCTTGCTCCAGTACCCCAGAGTTAGCACTGACCAGCTGCAGTTTAGGCATTGTCCACACCCCTCGAGAAATCACCCAAGAATCTGGACTCCTGGGGGATAGTCCTCCAGACCTCAGAGTGAGAGTGGAGGTGAGTGCTGGGAGCTCAGAGTTGTAGGTAGAGAATATGGACAATTTTATGCCTGGCAGGAGAATGCTGTGGCACCCTAGTAGGGGAGGTAGGTCCAGTTTTTAGAGGGTCTCTCCCATGGAGTGTAGTGGGAGCACCTTTGAACTCTGCCCATTTGTTTGTGGGGGCACTCCGAGCTATTCTTATGGGGGAGGGGACTCCTGTCCACTTAGTGATGGATTTTATACCTTTTGTTTGTATCCTTGTGGTCGCAGCTCGCCTCAGCAGGGTTGATGTGTATTTTTCAACCTTCTCTCTTGGTGCAGCTCATATCCAACAGGTTACTTGCTAAATTTCTGTCCTTTAACTCTCCTTCTGGATGGGAGCCTCTGTGGAAAGCTGACTTCAGTCAGCTATCTTGTCTCCCTCCCCCAATTTGCAGTATTTATTTATTTATTTATTTTTTGTATTTGCAGTATTTATACCCATTAAATATTATATCTCAGCATAACTGAGAAATACCAATAAAGATGATTATATAATCTTTTTAAACATATTAATTCTCCTATATATAGCTCTTGTAATATATTCATAACAGATATGTAGTATTTTGAAACTCTTATTATTTTCCTTTTTGAAAAAAATAGAGAGGAAGCTGAGCTTCAAGAGCAAGGTACAGAGTGCTAACATGATCTGAGACAAGAAAGATTTCATTCCATTATTTAGAATTCTGTGCTGAGTGCTATGGAGGCAGAGACACAGCAGATGCAATCCTATCCACTTTCCCAAGCTATCACTTCATCTCTGAAGATTGTAGTTTTCTCTCTCTGGGCATTTCACAAGAGTTCAAAATGGATAATCAGAAGCAATACAGCCCTATTCCAGCTGTTCCTGCAACACTTAGAAACCTCATTTTGTTCTAAACCAGCGCCAAAAGAATTTAGGTTCTGTCCTTCCCATGAAGTTCCTTCATTAATCCTTGGTCTTTGCTCCTTTATCTGTTCCTACTCAGCTGAAAGTTTACAGGTTCATTAAAAACCACATAGTTGCCACGGAGGCTCTTTCTTAAAAAAATTTTCCTAATTCCTCTAATTTGAATGATGAAAAGACATGGTTATAAGTAAACATCTCAGTCATATCATGAAGGTAACTGGAACTGAAAGTCTCTTGTTGGTCATCATTGGTCTTGGTGGGACCATACATGTTTTCCTCACTGTCCCAGTGAAATTCAGAATTGGGGTCTATGACAGACACTGTGGATAGCCGAACCCAATATTCCCAACACAGCCCCACACTTGTTTCTCAAACTCTTCCTGCAGCCAGGAATAGCCATGTGATATGTTCACCAGTTAGACATCAAGTGAAATATGGCGGGGGGTCTTTGTAACAGTAGTAACTTTTCTAATGGTGAAGAATGTATGCTATACACAAAAAACAGAAACTGTAGATCTTCCTTTGAAGTTTGAAGGAAACTAATCTCTCAGACTAATTCTTATTTAAATGAAATTAATTCCATAATCCTAGCTATAAGCAAACACATGACCCTTAGGGGTGAGGAGTGACTAGTACAATTTAGATAGAGGCAGAGTCTGTAAGCCATCATCATATCAAATTATATTTACATCATGTACTGATACTGTGATCACTGCTATTCAAATCAGTGAGGCATCTAGTAATGCTATAGGCATTAAATCTACTGGTGAGTTGAAAATCCATTGGTAAATCTCCAAGTAGAAAGCATGTTTTTGTAATACTTTCTTCTAATGACCCTTAACCTTTCATACTTTGGCACTTAAATCAAATTTCACTCTCAAGGTTTATCTTAGTAAACACTGACAATACTTGATTTTCTACTTGTTAGTAGAGTACAGAAGTGTGTCAGATGGTTCCATCTACTAATCTGTAGCTAGATCATGAGTTGGCAAGATTGTTAAGTGGTCAGAATTTACTGGGGGGAACCCCCCTCATCCTTAATCCTGTGTTTATTCCCAGAAGTCATTCACTGTAAAGTTGAAAAAGGTTGCCTCATAGGAGCTTAAGCCATAACTCTTTAGAAGCATCTTAGGACAAAACAAATGGTGATTGACTGATCAGCATTCACTTACTATCTCCTTAATAGTATCTCTGTAAGACTCAACACCTAAGCAACCAGCCCCTGGTCTATATATTCCCATAATCAGCTCTGGCTGTTGGACAACATTGCTAAGGCTTGTTTTTGAACCCAGGCATTGAAAATTTCTATTCAATACAAGGTTTCCCACTGTTTACATTTCCCCAAAGCAGGAAGTAGACTGTGGACTTCTGAGATTTAAATTTACCATCAAAATACGATTTTCCTTTTTCCCACCCTTGCTGCCAATTATTTCATAGTAGCAGCTTTGGAACATTTGCCAGCTCCACAAGGCGTACAAATAGGATCTCTCTGGAGATAAAATTTTTAATTGTTGCCATTCCAAAAATGTATTCCTTGAAAAGAATGTTCTGTGTTCTGTAAATACCTCTCTTACAGATACAAGTTTATACCTTTGCTACCAGAGTTTGAACACCTTCCTTTTTTTTGTCATTGGAGTCACACATAAAGTGACTCTCATGTATAAGTCTCTACATGTGACATGCCTAATTACAGACACAGCTGAATTAATTCTTTTTTTATTTTTTTGTGCCTTTGATGACACATCAACAGCTGGTCTCCTAAAGGGATGGGCAAACTTGGCCATAGTTTAGGCCAAATAACTTTACAAAAATTTGTCAAGCATTTTGCCAAATGTTCAAACTGCTATTTTTTTTAAGCTTTGTGTATTTGAAGAAAAAATTTAATCCGCATGTTTCTGAATAACTTGCCTTTAACTTAACAAAATATTTTATGAGAACAAACTAACATTCAAAATAGCATACATGTTTTATTCTTTGCATTAATTCATTTGTAAAACAAATTCATATATCATCTTTTGCTTCAATAGAGCTTTTTAGTTGAAAATAATACATTGATCTGAATGACACAGGCTTTTAATTCTGAGGGGAAGGAAAGATGTGTATACAGACACACATCCACACACAAACATATATATACACACACAGAATCCAAACTTTCTTATCTTTTTTCAAGTAATGAAAGTGACATTTTTGTTTTGCTAGTCAATGTCATAATAGATACATAATTTTAGAGAAAACTGTTCACATTCCAGGCCACATAAATTTCAACTTGAGTTGTATAAGAAATCTTGAACTCTATACCCAGGACAATGAATTTCTACTCTAATTTAAAATAATAACACATTTGATTTTGAACTAAACTTGTCTTACTAATAAATCACATTATAATTAAATAAACTAATAAGTAAATATCTAACAAACAATAGCAGATATTACGAAAGATTTTAAGCTATTTTTTAGAGATTAAAAAAAAAAATCTTTAGCACCAAAGAGATTTTTTGACTCTTTGCCTCTTGGAAAGACGGCAGAGAAAAAGAATAACAGAAGGATTATTGACCTCATGCAGGAATTGTTTTTATTTCAGGCAAATAAAGAGTTTTACCTTTTTGTTCCAAAGTGTGGTGAAAGAGAAGGCAAGCATTCCATAGAAAATCCTGTTAGCCATACGTTGAACTGTGACCACTGAACTGCCTTTCATTGTTCTGTGGGAGAGATAAACAGAATTTTGAGAGTCACTTTTAATTGCCTCATAAGATTTTCTTTCTTTCTTTCTTTCTTTCTTTCTTTCTTTCTTTCTTTCTTTCTTTCTTTCTTTCTTTCCTTCTTTCTTTTCTTCTTGGTGTTTGTTTTCTTTGGCTTGGTAGTGCACAGCTTCTTGTGGAAAATAAATCCCTTAGTAGTGTACATCTTTCTTGTATGTGTGTGGGGCTACTATTTGGCTCCAAAGCAAGTTCAGACCAAATCAAGAGTTCCGCTGTGTGATGAACTTAAGCAGCCTTTACCTTGAATATAATAAAGAACATGGCTCATCAGGTCAACCAGCCCTTCCAGCATTTCACTGGTGATTCATGGAGAAATCCATCACTGAGGAATGCATCACCTCATTTGACATGGATTTTTGCCCAGAAGCTTAGCAAAACCTCAGTCCAGAAATTTACTAAGAAATACGTTTGATAAGATGTGGGTATTAGTTAACACAAAAAGAAAATAGGGACGTTAAGCCTACCTGGATCTGCATTATCTGACTTTCCTTCAGTTTATGCATTCACTATAAATCACATTATATTGCTTAAGATATAAAAAGTAAGATTAGCAACCACTAGAACTAATCATGAAAACAAACAAAGATATATAAGCTAACAATGGAAAAACAAGGAACAAGACTCCACAGTATTTCACCGGTTTCAAAAAATGTCCGTTCCAGATTCACAAAACATACCCTCACGTGGAAACAAAAGCCCCAACGTGGGAGTGCAACAATGGAACTATTTTAAATTCATTATAAATCAAGAATACAAATAAAGGAACATTTTGAATACCAAAAATTCACACATAGAACTTTATGAGTGATCAGATTGTACATAGGTATAAAAATGAGAAAAGAGACAAAGCCAAACTATTTTAAGATGACAGCCATGATGGGTAAAATTTAAGATGAACTTGTCAGTATGGTAATAAAAGTTTTATGTGATATTTTCCTTTCATTCAGTAAATATTTTCATATAGCAAGTTCATTTTACAATATATGTGAAGTTATAGAGGGAGGATAGGAGGCACATTTATGGTCCTCATTATTACACCATATGCAGGATAAGTTTGTAAAGCAAAACAACCTGGGAAACATCAAAACTGGCTACAAGTGGGTCAGAGATATTTATGTTTCTTGTTAAAGTATATATGATAGGAGTGAATTGGTTTCATCCTCTGGCTTTGGACTGTGATATTAAGTATTGACGTGGAAAAAATTCTTCCTAATTTATAGGAAACAAGGATCTGATGTGCAGAATACCTTCTTTGTTCCATCCTGGAGAGAGATTGTTTCAGTGACCTTTCATTCAATTTATCAGCTTTGTGTCCTTGGGCAGGTGGTTTAATCTTTACTCTTCACATTTCACTTTGCAATGAGAATGCAAATGTTTAGCATTTATGTAATTTTAACCAATGTTATGAAGCAAAAATGTGAGAACAGATATAGAAACAGACAAGCATTTAAATAGGATGTTGTTTACTATGGTCTGATTAATGTATTACAGTACAATCAAGAAAGAATGGAGGTTTGTACACATTAATTATAATATCAAAGCAGGCATGGCGGAGGAAATTTTCTCACTTAGAAATTATAAGGATATTTATCAGTATGATGTAAACGTACTGAAGAAGTCCTTCACGTGGGAAATGCTTTCAAGTTTTGGATAAACAACTTGATTAAATGAAGAATTAATAAATCAAACCTACCTTCTGTGATTTTCAAATTTCTATCTATGGCACTGGGAATTATCTCTGTTTGAAATATAGTTGTGGGTGCCCCATACATCACTACAAGTATCCTCGCATAAAGACTAAACTTAAGGATGACAGGAAAGGTGGGAAATAATCAAGAAAACTAGGACATAGAAGAAACTAGCAATTAGACAGATGCAAATAGGGCAGAAGTACTACCACCCAGCCTTCTACAGACACAACTATCTGATAACTTTTCAGTTACAAAAAATGATGTACAGTATACCGCCTTAGAAGAACCCTGAAATTCATCCATTTTTAACTACCAGTTGCTATGTCTTCTAAATAAGTATATTAAAAAATTCTCCTAAAGAAAACATAGTGTGTTAAACAGATTCGAACTTGAATCTCATTTCTGTTTCTTAAACCAAAGGAAAGTGGATCAAGCTAAGTCTGTTTTTTCCTTTGTAAAAATGTATGCTAATACTAACTAAGTGGGTTTTTGTGAAAATTGAAAGAACTTTTTATTATTTATCTATGAAAGTGAAATTCCAAGCTAAGCTAGAACACTAATGCATCCAGAACTTCAAAATACTACAAGCAGGATTTAAGAGGATGGGTGTTGACAAAATAATTCCTGTGGATAAATTAGTAAAAGGCAAGTTTCCGGACAATTTTGAATTTGTTCAGTGGTTCAAGATAAATAATAAAAATGATTAACATATTTTGAACATACACTCCATGCTAAAACCCATTTTAAGTGTTTATATTTAAAAAAGTTCAGTGGTTCAAGAAGTTTTTCCATGCAAACTATGTATGATGGAAAAGACTATGACGCTGTGGCTGCCAGACAAGGTCAAGAAACTGCAGTCGCTTCCTTTCTTGTTGCTCCAGCTCTGAATAAACCGAAGAAACCTCTCAGCTCTAGCAGTGCAGCTCCACAGAGGCCCATTTCAACACAGAGAACTACTTCTGCGGCTAAGCCTGGCCCCGGGGTGGTGCGAAAGAATCCCAGTGTGGGCAACGGGGATGACGAAGCAGCTGAATTGATGCAGCAGGTCAACGTATTGAAACTTACTGTTGAAGACTTGGAGAAAAAGAGAGATTTCTACTTTGGAAAGCTAAGGAACATTGAATTGATTTGCCAGGAGAATGAGAGAGAAAATGACCCTGTGTTACAGAGGATCGTAACAGATGAAGGCTTTGTGATACCTGATGAAGGAGGCCCACAGGAGGAACAGAAGAGTATTCACAGCTTGGACCAGCAGAACAACATCTGAGTTCTTCACTCCAAATCATGTGCTTAACTGTAAAATATTCCCTTTTATTATTCTTAGATGACTCACTGGTTTCTTTTTATAAGCAAAAAGTACCTCTTCTTAAAGTGCACTTCGCAGAAGTTTCACCTCTTTTCCAATATGTTTGAGTTAAAAGCTTTTGCCTTGTAGGAGAGCAGTATTAACATCTAGTTGTGTTACCTGGGGAACAGAGAGGCTGCCGGGGGCTCACCAGTGGAGGCGGGTCACTGATCGCTGGAGGTGTAATGTAATATGCTGAGGTGGTGACCTCAGGAGAGAAATGTAAAGGGTGAATTGAATTTTAAGCTAATGTGAAATCTTGACAGAGAACATTGCAATAAATAAATGTCTTAAAAGTATTTAAAATACGCTTCCATATTTCAAAGTATAAAATATAACATGACACATTTTATGTGTTTGATTGACATTGTGTCTGAGAAGGAAGGGCCAGACTTCAAAACCTTTGGAAAGTGCTGTCACCAGTCTTACAGGGCTGCTTGAATCCTCACAGACCTAGACTTTGGCCCAAAAGGAAAGTTTAAAAGTTGCTCTATAAAGCCATTTGGTGTCACTGAGCAATTGCACCCCTGTTAAAAAAGCAAGAGTCATTATTGCCTGGATGAATAGCGGGTGCATTTCAGCCCTGAGATGTTAGGAGTTGAAGAGCTTGATTTTCATTGAACATTTCTCTGATGAAATGCTCTCTTTTCCAATTATCCCTGAGATTTTTATGTATTATGTTTTTTGGGAAATGAGGTGTGTCCGTTTTTTTAATCTAACAACTACTTTGGGGGACTTGCCCACAACTCTGGGATGTTGAATGGGGGTTGTGTCCCCATTTCCTGTCTTTTAGGTTTACATTTAACATGTTTCTCTTCTCTGCTCCCCTTGCCCAGTGGGGGACTTCTCTTTGACTCCTTAAAATTTGCTGCTTAGAGTTGAAAGCACAGCAGGCAGGTGATCATGCGGCGGATTTTTTTCTGGACCTCTGGCAAAGGGAGTGATCAGTGAAGGCCATTGTTACCTAGGAATCTGCAAGACTGGGGTGTTTTTGGTATCTGCTGTCCACAACTCTCCACTGTTAGCAGAATACTTTGCCAGTGCACTAATCTCTTTGGAGATGAACTTCATTAGTGTGTTACTAAATGTTAATTTTCTTTTGTAGGAAATGCAGTATGGTGTCTGAATTTATTATTAATATTTGAAATAGTTCCTTCCTTAACTCTCCCTCGTTTTCTTTGCCCACAGCTTATTCAATCCCTTTGTTTGGCAGAATTCTGCAAAATGTATGTCACCAACTACTGAGATTGTTCAACCCCTGATATATTTATATTGATTTTTTTTGGTGATAGCTTGTCCTAAAATGTGTGTAGAAAACAAGTATTTTATGATAAAACTGTGTAGTGCATGCTCTGTGTGCAATTCAGAGGAAAACCCAGATTCAGTGATTAACAATGCCAAAAAATGCAAGTAACTAGCCATTGTTCAAATGACAGTGGTACTATTTCTCTTTTGTGGCCTTTTAGACTTTTGTTGCCTTAACATTCCATTTTATTGGGAACCCATTTTCCACCTAGTCTTTCTTGACAGTATTATTTTCTACTTTAAACAATTTCTAAATAAAATTCTGTATTTCAAGAGAAAAAAACCAAAAAACAAAAATGAACTCTTTGTGATAAGAATGGCTATAGCTCACTAAAATCCATTTTTCAATTCTCTATTTCTTTTCCCATCTGCTTACTTATGTTTTTTCCTCTATAATTGCACTTTATCCATTTCTGCACTTCCCCTGTCTCTTCATCTCTATTAATTGTCCATAATATGAAATTGCAATACATTTTAAACCTTTTATCATGCAGTTTAGTAAATGTTTATCTTTACTGTACAAATCAATTTTGTTTCACATCTTTTAAATGAATTGTGTGAGAGTGTTTTATCCCTTCTCATGGCTGTTTGAATCAGACTGTTATGAGAAAATCATCTCCAAAACCTAGAACACAAGGTTAAAATAAATTTCCATTGATAGTGATGAGCACTTCTTTGTCTATTTTTTTTTTTTTTTTTTAGTCTTCTATTTTAAATCCAGAAGATTATGGGGGTACAAATGTTTTGGTTAAATTAATTGATTTTGTATAGTTTGAGTCAAAGTTGCAAGTGTGCCCCACACTGGGATCACATACATTGTGCCTGTTACCTATGAATTTACCTTCTGCCCCCTCTCACCTGCTTGCTTTTGGTTGAGTTTTACTACCAAGTATGCACATGAGTTTTGACCAATTATTTCCAGTTTAATCATGAGTACAAGTGATGTTTGTTTTTCCCTTTTTGTGAAACTTCACTTGCAAGCGTGGTCTCCAGTTCCCTTCAGGTTATTATTTAGTTCACCATTTTTTATGGCTGAGTAGTCCTACATGATATACATATACCATATTTTATTAATCTCCTCGTGTACTGATGGGCATTGGGGTTGGCTCCACTTCCTATTGATTGTGAATTATGGGGGGGAGAAGGGGAAGCAAGATAGTGGATTAGAAACACCTCTTTAGTAGCCACTCACCATGAGACAAGGGAACTAGAATCCCAGCCACCTCTGCCTGGGGGAACTTACCCAGGGACACCACTCCAAGGGCACATTGAAGTAGTGGTGTTCTCCAGCAGCCAGTAAGGAAGTCTGGAGCTGAGAAAAACTAGCATAGAAGGAAAGTGCTTGCAAACGGGTAGGGGCCAGTCAACCAGCCCTCACAGGAGGACAGGACAGAAAAGGGCCATTCTGCAGCTTTTTAAAATTTTGGACTAAACTGCTTGATGGAGCTGCCTTAGAGAGCTAAAAGGAGTGAGTGGACTTGAACAGCATCCAATGGCTGTGACTGAATACTGATCAGGGTTGATGTCCCATTGGCTTGTCCCATTGAATTGTATGTTTACTCAAATGTTTATTGCATTGTTCTTGAGACTTTTTGATAAAATGACCTTTTTACTTCTGGGTAAATACCTAGTGATGGGATTGCTGGATCAAATTGTAGGTCTATTTTTAGTTCTTTGAAGTATCACAATATGACTTTCTGTAGAGTCTATAGTAATTTTCAGTCTTACCAAGAGTGTATAAATGTTTTTCTCCACATTCT
This sequence comes from Loris lydekkerianus, assembly GCA_963574355.1. NCBI lineage: Eukaryota > Metazoa > Chordata > Mammalia > Primates > Lorisidae > Loris > Loris lydekkerianus. Next base: position 14,375 of record CAUYPK010047904.1, read on the forward strand.
CATTAGAATGTGCCATTTGTTGATAAGAGCCATTCTCACTGGAGTTAGGTCACATCTCAATGTGGTTTTGATTTGCATTTCCCTTACAATGAGAGAATTAGAGAAACTGAATATTTTTTCATATGCTTGGTAGACATTATTTTATTTTCTTTTGAAAAAAATCTGTTCATGACTTTTGTACACTTTTTTATGGGTTTTTTTTCCTGACTTGTTTGAGTTCTTTATTAATTCGAGTCACCAGCTCTTTATCAGGTGTCTAGTATGCAAATATTTTCTTCCATTCCGTAAGTTGCCTATTTGCTCTATTGATAGTTTTGTGGCTCTGTAGAAGTTTTTTAATTTTGAAGTCTCATTTTAAAAATCTTGTTGTTGCTATGATTGTTATTGGGGTTTCTTCATAAATTCTTTTCCTAGAATGACGTCTATAATAATTTTTCCAAAATTTTCTTCTGGAATTCTTACAGTTTCATGTCTTAGGTTTAAATCTCTTATCCATTGTAAATTAATTTTTTTAGTGTTGAGAGGTATGGATTCTGTTTCAATCATTTATTTATTTATTTATGGCAGAGTTTCATCTGTCACCCTTGGTAGAGTGCCATGGTATTAGAGCTCACAGCAACCTCAGTCCCTTGGGCTCAAACCATTCTCTTGCTTCAGCCTCCCAAGTAGCTGGGACTACAGATGCCTACCACAACATCTGGCTATTTTTAGAGACAGGGTCTCACTCTTTCTCAGGCTGGCCTCTAACTCCTAAACTCACGCAATACAACCACCTCAGCCTCCCAGAGTGCTAGGATTACAGGCATGAGCCACTGTGCCCAACCTCTGTTTCAATCTTTTACATGTGGCTATCCAAATTTCCCAGCACCATTTTTCCCCCTGTGTGGTGTATGTTATTGTCTGCTTTGTCAAAGATCAAATGGCGGTATGAGAATGGTTTAATATCTAGGTTTTTTGTTCTGATCTATTGGCCTATGTCTCTATTCTTATGCCTATGTCATGCTGTTATGGTTACTACAGCCTTGTAGTGTATCTTGAAGTCTGATAAAGTGATACCTACCACATTTTTCTATTTGCATAAGCTTTTCTTTATTTTTAAGTACAAATGTGTATTTATTATTTTCAGAGGAAAGGTTCCCATGTTTACGTAGTGTGAATAAGAATGAAAAAAATGTGTACTACTTTATCATTTTCTACCACACCTTCATGTTTCAAGAAAAAATAAAAATATTTTAGCTAAAATATAGAACTAGATATTTTCCACACAAATAGGACTTCAGAGAATCAATTGTGCTAGGTCCTAGTCTCCAAGCAAGTCAAGTAAACTTTATTGTCTTCATCTTAAAAATAAGATTCCCAGGAAGAAAAGTATTTAGTCCATTGAATTTTGAGCAATATTCAAAATAAATTGCCACCCTCATCTAGTATTCCATTATTATGTGATAACTTGACACATTTGCATTCATTCTGAAATATTCACATGAACTCAAATTCCATGAGAGATGAACTGGTAGGTCTTAGAGAACCATGCAAGGAATATGTCTATCTAGAAGTTGTGAATGTGTACTTATTTGGAGAAACAGATCTTTGTGAATGCAATTACCGTTCTTGAGATGGAATCATATTAGATTTCCTGTGTGTGCCCTAAATACAATGGCAATTGTCCTTGTAAGACTATTCAGAAGAAGAGAAGACAGAGATGCAGAAAAAAATTCATACCAATGGTGCATGGAATGCCATGTGAAGATACAGAGGTAAAAGATTTTGTGAAAATGGTGGCAGAGATTGAAATTATGCATGTGTATATTTAAAACAAACAAACAAACAAACAAAAACCCTAGATTTAAAGGAAGCTGGACTCTTCCCAAGGAAAAATTCTCTCCTACAGTCTTCAGTGGAAGTATGGCCCTACCACCATGGTAATTTTGGACTACAAGCATCCAGTTCATTGAGAGAATAAATTTTGTTGTTGAAACCTCCATGTTGTGACTTGTTATGGCAGCTCTGGGAATTGAGCATACCAATTATTTATCTTCAAGAGTCTGCATGAATATCTAGATGAACAGTGTTGAAGAAAATTATACAATAGAGCTAACTATTTCTAATGTAAATCAATAGATAATAATATTCACAGAGTAAAAAAAATACTCAATTTTATCCCAAAATATAATTATGTTTCTATGGTAGGCTCACTTTTCTGCATGCTAAGAAGGGTTCAATTATAAAATTTTCTCATTTCTTCTTCTAGTTTCATTTTATTTAATAATACCTACTTATCCTTCATTTAAAAATGCAAGACATGAAACTCAAACTCCTTCATCTTAGTACTGACAAATCAGTAGACCCATGTGCGTGAACAAAATGTAATCTCTTCCCCAATTGTGATAATGGTTGAAACCCTCAAAAAATCTATTTCCGTCTACCAAATATGATGGATCACAGGCTCTCAAGACCTACTCTATTCTTGCTTACCCAGTGACTGAAACTTAGTTTGCTTCTTCTTTCCAGCATCCTCAGACTTCTCATTTGAAGTCTGATTCAATTATTCCAATGAACACACACACATGCTCTAAGACTGACTATTTTATACAGTTCTTCTACATACAGGTAGCAGTGCAAATTATTTACCTTTGCTTTTTTCTCAATCTTTAAATTTGGAAAAATGATAATTACTTCATGTAATAGTTTTTAATTTAAACAACATATCATAAGTAACTGGTAGTCTAGTAAATACTTAATAAGTGATAGCATCTTGTATTGTTGTTCATGGAAATATTGAAATTTTTATAGAGAGACCACATGCTAAAATTGTTTCATGAAAACATTTTTTTATTGACCTCAGTAGAGTACTGTGGCATCACAGCTCACAGCAACCTCCAACTACTGGGCTTAAACAAGTCTCTTGCCTCAGCCTCCTGAGTATCTGGGACTACAGGAGCCCGCCACAACTCTCAGCTATTTGTTTGTTGTAGTTTGGCCGAAGCCGGGTTCAAACACGCCACCCTCAGTATATGGGGCTGGCGCCCTACCCACTGACCCACAGGTGCCACCCATTTCATGAAAATTTTAACATACTCAATCTTTGGGTTTTAGGTAACTCCTATTTTTTACTTTACTATGACCAATGCTAGAATATAGTGAATATTTTAAAAGCAAATATATTTCCTGAGTACCTTTTTTTCTATATTGAACAGTTTAATGGAAACACTGCACATTTCTTCTTCCCTGTCTGCTATAGAGTTTAACTTGAACTATATTACAACCTACAAGTTTCTATTACCAAATCTTCCATGGGCTATGTTTTATCTTGTCCTAGAACCTTACCATTTCTAGTATCACTGAAAATTCATTTTACTTTTCTGCATACATTGTGTTTCATCAATTTAGAGATACTTATAATTTATATATTTTAGCATCTCTGAAATTGAGACACATCCTACAAACAGCAGTGCCCATTTGTAACTCTTGGGCAGGAAGCAATCATGTCATAGTTGTTACTACCTGCTCACATATGAATTTGATATTTATTCCTGGTGCATAATTTAACAATTAAACTACTTAGTAATTCAGTCAATTGGCCAATGAGGAAGAATAAGGATTCTTGCTGTCTGTCTGAAAATCTCGTGTGGACACTCTGCTACAATGAAGAAAGTACTATCGTCAAATCTTGGTGAATAGATTCCAAAGATAATGGTGAATTCTTTAAAGACATATGGCATCATCATGCATTTGACAGCAGAGAGGATCCTGTTATGGGAAAATACAACAGAAATAACTGCATCTAAAAGTGATTTGGAATACTTGTGCTCTAAACAAGATGTTTTAGGAATACCACATCAACTGCTTTCACTTATGTTTCCTTGCTTCCTGTGGATAAGATAAAAATATAAAACTAATTCTAATAGAGTTCTTCCAGTAAGTATAAAACTAAAAAATATAGTATTAGAATTACATAACAATTTGTGATATTTTTGTCTTAAGAATACATAAAATGCTACATAAAATGCATCTTAAAATTAAACTTTATGACATTAGTGAAAGATGGTATATTACCACTTGAAACATGTTATGACAAGAATGTCTTTAAAATACTCCCTAGAAGTAATAACATCCTTGCAAAGTGGTACATGTACTTTAAATAGTTTACATGTAAACTATTAAATGTGTTTGAATAAAGCCATGCTGGAAGTGGATGCCTGGAAGCCTTGGAGCCTCCAGGTTTCAGGCCAGCCAAACTGAGAGAAATAAAAAGTCCAAGTGGAAAAATGAAAGAAAAGCCACCACATCCCAGTTGAGAAGCCTACAGGCCACCAGTTGGAAAATGGCTGTCAGGGAAGACGGAGGGTCAGAACTGTTGTTAGACTCCACATCTGCCTCTGAGTAGCGGAAGTAATAGAATTCAGAAAGAGAAAAAAATCCAAGCTCATGATAATATATAAAACTTAACAGAAATTCAATCCTTGAGAGAAGCATTATCAATTATAACTAATAATTATATGCAGTAGCCTTACTTCTAACCACAGTAACCCAACTTCTGTTTCATGGGACCAAACACCCTAAATTTTTATCTTTAATTTATTGTTAATATTTTGATAGCTTTTATTTAATAATAAAATAAACTATGAATGAACATAAAAAATCTTTCTGTATTATTAATTTTGACTTTAAACCCTTTACAGAGGTAATGTCTAGAGCCAGGATAAATTGAAAAGTAGATACGAATATCCGAATATTGTCCAAAGTGAGTCAGTGATTCTAAAACCCTAATGAATTTTCAAGTGCCTCAGAGATCATCAAAACACAGATTAAATCATATGAGATGGTGAGCTACAGTTGTGAATATATCAACCCTTTGAAAAATAGGCAATTCTACACTGCTTACAGCTGCTCAGCTGAGCTGAAGGCCTCATTTCCTCAGTTCACAATTATTCTGGTAAGAGAAAATTTACAGATCACAGTAAAAGGGAGAAAGGGCAATTGCTGGCAGGTGCATGGGTAAGGATTGCTTAGGGTTCCATCTGGATTAAAAGGCCTAGGGGAGTGGCAAGGTACCATTTCTATACCAAGGGGTGAATGTAATTTTTACACTGAGCACTGTAATCAAGAACAAAAGCCTCTTGACTCTACAAATTAAACTATCCAGTTTTCTCTTCTTAAAAAAAAAAAAAAAAAAGAAAGAAAGAAAGGAATAAGAACAACATATATTCAAATGATCTAGCAACACCACCTTTACCTAGAAAGATGGTTATTCGGGCAATTTTGCAGTCAGGAGACATTTAGCAAAGTCTTTGAGATATTTTGTTTTCCACTCAGGGGGTGCTACTGCCATCTAGTTGATAGAGGCTGGGGATGCTGTGAATCACCCTGCAGTACTCAGGAAGCCCCCACCCCCCACAATAATCATCTTATAAAACACCAATACTGCTGTGGTTGAGAAATTCTGTCCAGGAACATGTAAAAGGTTTATACACACACACACACACACACACACACACACACACACACTCTACACAAAAATAGCAGCACAATTTGTAATTGTCCCAGACACAAAAATATTCAAAACTCTTCAATTTGTTAATGGACAAACCATCATTGTACATTCACTTAATAGAATACTACTTAGCATTAAAAAATTAACAATTGATAAATGAAACAACACAAATGAATCTCAAATTCTAAAGGAAAGATGTCAGTCTCAAAATATTACATAATATATGACGCCTTTTGCATGACATCTCATAAACTATGGGACGGAGAAAGATCAGCACTCACTAAGGTTTGGGGTAGAGGGAATGATTAACTACCAAAAGGCAGCATGAGGGAATTTGGTGGGTAGCAGAATGGTCCTGTATCTCATTTTTGATAGTGGTTATACAAATCTATGAGTATCTTAAAACACATACCTGTAAAATGAAAATTTACATATATGTAAATTTTTATATGATTTTAAAAGCACATAATTTTTTTATAAAAGCACACAAATATTTTGAATAACTTAAAGAAAAAAATATCTTTTATATTGGTCTTTTCAGTGAATACACCTCTTGAGATCTTATGTTTTCTAAGAGAATAAACTTTACAGCTATGATAACTGAATTCAGAATCCAGCTCTGCCACTTATTACTTCTTTAATCTTGGACAATTAATGTCTCTGATCATCACGGTACTAATCTACAGAGTGGAAATAAGAATAGCTTTTACCTCAAAGATTTGTTGTAAGGATTGAGTTAACATGTAATAATATAAATAAAATATGGCCTAACGGATTACAATGAGAATTAAATTTTTCCATCATAATGACACTCAAGACTTATCTAATATATATTTTAATGTTAATTGTTTAAACTGGAAGAATTACAAGGTCTTATATGATAAATTAATAATTTTATTCAAATTTCTCTTAAAAATCTTTGCTTATAAACAAAGAAATATATTGCTTAATAAGGAAAATATTGATGGGATATTGCTAAATAGATTTATTATACTTCTAACTCTGTATTTTAATGTTTATGTTGGTAGGATTTTCATGAATTCATCAATGTAAGACTGACTTAAAGTCTGCATTTTTCATTTACTATATCATGATGACTTTTTTCACTTCCAATAAATCTGTCTAAAACATATTTTGAAATGGCATGGTTTATTTTAATATAGATGTTGTATAATTTATTTAACTGATTATCTACCACAAAACATTTAGGTCATTTCCAGGTTGTTGTTTTTTTAAAGTTTCAACTTTATAGAATTATTTTTATTACTAGGTTGAAATGTTAATACTTTTTCAAGACATTTTATCAACATCTATTTCTAAAATCAAGCCTCATCATTTCGTGGTTGCTAGATTGTGAATATCCTTCGCTAACGTTCCCATCAGCTCAAAGTAATTTTGTGTTTAAAAATATTGTGAGGAGACAGTGAGACACAAACTCATTTTTTGTATAGATTCCAAATAAACAAAGCAATGCATCCTAATTCTATCCTCTCCTAAGAATGATTTTGTAACTTTATCTTAAGAAAACAATCTTGACTGTGTGCCTTGCTCATTCATCTTTGATTCCCAGGTCTCAGCGTAGGCAGCCATGGAAGATGAGTCACCTGCTCTGAAAGTGGACTCTTCTCTCCAGGAGATAGCATCACTTTCATTGTTTGCAGTGGCACAGGTCAGCCTCCTCCATAAATTCTGAGAACACACATCAAAACAGTTTGAGCAACATCTCACTGTGTTAGAATATGAGATTTCAAGATGTTTCCAAATTATTCTATGAACAAACATAAAATATACACTTTTATAATAAATATGTTCTCCAGGAGACTACGAGCATTTCAAAGCCAAAAAGCTTTTTGTATTCATTCAATAACCCCCAAATATGTAAAATACCCCAAATTTATTAAATAAACACCTAGAAGATGTAGTTTTAGAGAAGAGATGTACACACCAGAGGTAAAGGCACAGATTTAAAGAAAGATGGAGTAAACATCCTCTAAATGTAAAACTTCCCCTTCCTGTATGGCAATGTGATTGCATAATCAAATGATGAAAGAATTGGTCGAACAAGCTTCAGACTCTTCCATTTGTCTTACTTGCAATTGAAATGTAATGTGTCTCTTCTCTGTTATTTGAAATGAAATATGCATCACAATTTTCACAAACAAGTACTAAATAGCAAGAAATATATGCTCATTTGAGGGAGTTATTTTTCTCTCTTTCATAGTAAAGGAAATGTCTGCTTTCTCAGTTATAGAATTTCTAATTCTTTTTTTGGTTCTTGTGCAATTTTTAAATTTGTACTTTAAAAATTATGTAAACTGTATTATCTGATGATTATTATTTTTCCTCAAGATGACAGTCCCAGCTGGCAATTTTAGTTAAACATCTACAAGGAAAGTTAGGAGGAAACCAGATAGCTAATTATAATTCTTCTGTTGAATAAACATTCATTATTTTTTGTAGCATTTATGTTGCTTTCTGAAATTCTCAGTGGAGAATAATAATTATTTTAGGTTAATCTGGCAATCAAAAGTAAACATCTTCAGTCTTTTTTTCATTTGCCAAGTGATCATATATTAGGGAAAATCATAAAAATCATGAGCAGGAACATGTTGGGAAGCATAACACCATGAATTTACAGCTGGGCTCAAGTTGGCTAAGAGATTGATGACCCACTTGTTAATGTGGGAGAAATATACACAAGGCATATTGAGTTACATTAGTGGGGGTAGTTTGATGTGCTATATTATGCTGAAACTACCCTACTTGACCTCTGTTCAGTGATGCATTAAAAACCTGAAGTATTGTGCTTCCTTAGAAAGCAGACTCAATGCATTTCAACCCCACACTGGTTGTTACCCAACGCAAGCGTGGTTAAATTATACGCATCTCTTGGTTGTAAAGGAAGTGAAGAATGGCAGGAGGAGACACATGTTTCATGGATTAGCGTTCTCTGATCTATTTATGTAACTAAATTAATACAAATCAGTAAATCTTTTTTTTGTTTGAGATTGAGAAGAAAAATACTTTATATCTTTGTTTTTAATTTTGAACAGATATGAAAATATTTTTTAAAAGTTTTAGAAAAGTAAGCATATGAATTTTCACGTCATATTAGCATGTACGTCACATTTATAAGAAAAATACCCTTTGGAATCTTCCTGAGTGCCCCTTCTTATATGTTCGCATCTTCCAACATATGCATGCAGGCTTAGTAATGTATGTTTGCTTTTAGACTCAGCTCCTAATGATTTAGAATTATTCAGGTCTCTCTGGTACTAATCTTGCCTTTATCTCTTGTTGTATTATTAATACATAGTCTTTTTTAAAAAACTGCAAATAAATGGTGAAAGCACAGTGATTATAAAAGTAAAGAAACAACACAAATAACTGTGGTTCTGTGGGACTGCTTAGAGCTTTTACTTGCATTTATATATATTACTTAAGTATAGTAGACTGAATATGAAAGGTTACTGTTTTGGGGGCATGAGGGTAAAGTACACTCATATTTAGTAATATAATAAATATTTAAATAATATTTTAAGGTTGATTTTTTTAAATTTTAGATTATTTTATATAAAATTAAAGTATGACTTAAATAATGATTATCTTTGATTATTAGGAGATTAGTGCTGAATATAGCTTTGTTATAGAAATACAAGGGCTAGTGAAAAATTACCTGGTCAGGGTATCAGATTTGCTGGGTATGCTGTCATTTAAAATTGAAAGAGGAGAAGTTGGGATGAGCAATGGAGAAGTAATATGCTACCTAACAATTTCTACACATCAGAATATTTCCATTTCATTCATATTTCTTTCAAAATTGTTGCTTCTTTATTTTTTTCAAGATTAAAACATCTTATTCAGACTAAAATTATTATTAATATGTCCTGATTAAAATGTGTCTTATTTTCTCAGATGTGCTCATTTCAAACATGGAACATGACAAATTTCTCCTGGCTCGACTTATTAACATTGCACCACGTCTTCACATTGAATCTTAGCTCAGACTATAAAGGACACATTCAGACTCTGGGAAGTCTGCCTCTTGAAAGCCAACAAAATGTAAAGGCTTGCTTAGATAAAGCATTCAATTTGCTCAGTATTTTAAATAGAGGTAGTAATGTGTATTTCCATGTGTGAACCCCTAAAGCAGGAAGTTCTATGGAACTTTTTGACTGTTCTTTGAAATTCAAGAGGAGTCATAAGGAAACTGAAACTAAATTGTTCATTACGGGAAAATCCAATAAATGAAAAACAATTAAAAATATTAACTCAGTAAATGTGACTGTAAGTTAGAATTTATTTATCCTACATATCATTAATGCAGGATAAACTAAACAAAAAACTAAAATGTTGTCCTGCAGAATCCTATGATTTTCCGAGTTATTGCTCATAAATGGGGGTAGGAAGATATGATTATAAGATGTTACAGGAAACAGCAGAAAAAAAAAAAAAAAACATACAGGTTAATTGGAGAGTAAAAAAATAAGTAGGAATTCAAAGAGACACTGTACTAAAAAATAAAGAATTAGGTTTCTTTTTCTCAATAAGAAGCAAATCAGAAAAGAACAATGAATATAGAACTGTTATTAAAATGGAAGTGAAAATCTTAGCTGTTTAAGGTTCCAATCCTGTTGCTGATGTTAAACAAAGAATAATAATATTTATATAAAGCTCTAGGCACTTGTGGTAATGAGGATTTAAAAACAAACAAATACTGTTACATGGTAGTTGTACTTGCAAGGATATAATGATCCATCTTTCCCTGACCTTGACTAACATATTAACTCCCAAGTTTTATTCTGGGGCTTAGTTGAATGAACCACACATTTCTCCACATCAGATATGGGTGTCCCTTCCTTCCATTCATTTCTTTTATTTGCCTTTCACTGTCTCGTCTGTGGTCCACTTTCTTCGTCATTCCTGTTTCTGATCGCTTCTTTTCATCTATATGGGTTACCTAAGCATTTCTCTATATCCTGTAATCCAAGGGTGATAGAGAATATTTGATTTTCAGGAACAAATGAGTAACGTTTGCATAAAAATGTAACTAATGGTAGAATAGCTCTTTGTTTGCTTCCATGGCAGCTGTTCAATAGTGGTTATTCATTGACAAGTTCTTCTCGGAGTGTAAAGTACTTGGAAAGAACTGGTTCAGAATGTCGCCTTTGTTTCCAAGTCTTCCTTTTATCTTGGTTTGTTCCCTATGTCCTCAGGCCCAAAGCAGTCACTCTGTTCTTGCGTGTCAAACTGTTACAATTACCTTCACATTCTACTGGAAAAGTCATCGCTCACAAACTCCCACTCAATGTCTCCGTATCACTGGGATTGAAGCCAAGTGGGCATTATTTCCCACAAATTCAGTGTTGAAGTCAGAGACATAATGAATGGTTAAGAAGTCCCAGACCTGAAGCCACTCCTATCGGAGGACACAAGCCCATGGACTGAATGTATGTGCAGTAATTTTGTGAACATATGGAGCTCCGAGGATTTAAACAGGCAAAAACAAACAAAATAAAACATTCGTCATAAAAGAAGTTCTGGAGGAGAGGTCTAACAACCTGTTGTGACAAATCTGTAAGCAATCCTCTGTTGTTTCAGCTACAAAACAACAAACTTCACCAGAATTAAAAAACATGTGGGTGACATGAAGGCCTAGTTTGCACTTGCTAATAAGATTGCATAAGCATAATAAGAATACAAAACTCAGTTACTGAAATAACTCAAAAGCAATACAACAATATTTGGGAATAAAAAATTGTTAAGAAAAAAACAACAAGAATGTCACCCATGCTTACTGTTATAATCCGATTATGTCCTCAAAAGTCCCTACACTGAAATCCCAACCCCTGGTACCTCAGAATTCGACCTTATTTGGAAACAGATTTATTGAACATATAATTATCTAAGGTAAGATTAAGTCATGAGATTCTAATCCAACATTATTGATATCTTTATAAAGAAGGGAAATTGGGCTACAAAGACATGTACTCAAGAATCCATATGTGAAGAAACACAGGAAGAAGATGACCATCTACAAGGTAAGGCCTGGAACAGATTTTTTCCTCAGGTCCAGAAGGAACCAAGCCAACACCCTGACCTAGAACTTCCAGCCTCCAGAAATGTGACAACATAAATCTGTTTAAGCTGCCCAGGGTGTGGTACAGTAGCCATAGTAACTTAATATGCCTTCATAACTCAGTGATAACCTCTATAGACATTTGTTATAAACTTGTTAACCTGTGGCCTATTTCTGTGTTTGTCAGTATCTTTTGTTTTCAGTTTTTCACGTAACAATAAATTGTGAACAAATTCTTTAGGCTATGGCAGTGACTTCTGAAGTCCATTTTTTCTTCCTCTCAGTAACAATGTCCCAATTTTAGTGCTAAATTAAAAAACACCATTTCATAGCCTCCCTTTTAGGTTCATGTACAACATTTTTCTATGTTTAGAGGAAATGTGGCATAAGACTGTAAAGAACTGCAAAGTTTCTGAGACTGTTATACTACTTGCAAGCAAAATATTTCACCTTTACAGTCTCTTATGAGCTAGCAGATGCTCCGTGACTCCTGGGTCAGAGATAAAGGACTTTATTTCTTACAGAAATAGCAGTGATCAGAATATCAGCATGTTCTTGTTCTAGTTTTCTGAGTGTTAATTCCCACTGGATTGTAAGGAGAGGATCAGACAACACACCTGCCTGCATTTACAGAGCCTGTAACTTTTATAATGGTAAGTCTGCGTACCCTTTGCCTAGCAGGGAGATATGATCTCTACCTTCCACAGCTGCTTACTATAAAAACATTTGTAAAAAGACTGATCGGCAGCCATGTTCTGAGGATGCAGTCAAGTGCTCAGAATGAAAGAAAAAAAGAGAGGAAACAAGAGCCCCACACTAGTACTGGCCTGTGTGCCCACAGACTTCTTTTTTATTTACTTTTAATTTTTTTTAATTTTTTTTCGTTTTTCGCCGGGGCTGGGTTTGAACACACCACCTCCAGTATACGGGGACCGGCGCCTTACTCCTTTGAGCTACATGGGCCGCCCATCACAGACTTCTTTTATGCATGAGAAAATTACTTCAGTTAAATCACTATTCCTTTGGAATTTTCTATGACTGGACTGATCCTAGGCCTAATTGATATGTAACCAATAAAAGTCACATTTAAAAATTTACTTTTCATGATGGCAGAGGAATTCACCATATATTCATATCGTCACTTCCCTATATAATCCTTAATCTTGGACTCCCCTTATTCTGTTTTCGTTTTCTTCTGTTCTAGCACAAATAAGTTTCATGCTTGCACTTCATTATCCCTGCATATTTTTATTCATCAAAATTATTTCCTCAAGATTGGCTAGTGCTTTTCTTTCTAATTGTGATTTTTGTTTAGGATATTTTCATTTCATTTAAATATGTATACACGTAGACAACATTTTAAAAGGATTTTTGACAATCCAATTAAAAACATCCAGTGGGGAAAAGATTCCCTATTTAACAAATGGTGCTGGGTGAACTGGCTGGCAACCTGCAGAAGACTGAAACTGGACCCACACCTTTCACCATTAACTAAGATAGACTGTCACTGGATTAAAGATTTACACTTAAGAAATAAAACTATAAAAATACTAGAAGAGAATGCAGGGAAAACCCTTGAAGAAATCAGTCTGGGCGAGTATTTCATGAGGAGGACCGCCTGGGCAATTGAAGCAGCATCAAAAATACACTAGTGGGACCTGATCAAACTAAAAAACTTCTGCACAGCCAAGAACACAGTAAGTAAAGCAAGCAGACAGCCCTCAGAATGGGAGAAGATATTTGCAGGTTATGTCTCCGACAAAGGTTTAATAACCAGAATCCACAGAGAAGTCAAACGTATAAGAAAAGAA
>CAUYPK010047908.1:0-13432 GCA_963574355.1 Loris lydekkerianus
TGATATCTCAAAGTAGTTTTGATTTGCATTTTTCTGATGATTAAGGATGATGAGCTTTTTTTCATGTGTTTGTAGATTTTGCGTCTGTCTTCTTTAGAGAAGTTTCTCTTTAAGTCCCTTGCCCACCCTGAAATGGGGTCATGTGTTCTTTTCTTGCTAATAAATTTGAGTTCCCTGTGGATTCTGGTTATTAGAGCTTTATCGGAAGTATAACCTGCAAATATTTTCTCCCATTCTGTGTGCTGTCTGCTTGCTTTACTCACTATGTCCTTGGCCATGCAGAAGCTTTTTAGTTTGATCAGGTCCCAATAGTGTATTTTTGATACTGCTTCAATTGCCTGGGGAGTCGTCCTCACAAAATATTCACCCAGGCTGATTCCTTCAAGAGTTTTCCCTGCACTTTCTTCAAGTATTTTTATAGTTTTATGACTTAAGTTTAAATCTTTTATCCAGTGAGAGTCTATCTTAGTTAATGGTGAAAGGTGTGGGTCCAGTTTCAATTTCTGACATTTATATTCTACATTTACTAAGTTTCACATGTATTCTTGTAAGATGCACCATAGGTGTGGTCCCACCAATTATTCTCTCTCTGACCATCCTCCCCACTGTCTTTTTCTCCCTTTCTCTTTTACCCATATTTTTATGTTATAAATTGGTTATAGTTTTCATAGAAAGCTATAACTTAACTTTATAAGTAAGAGTACATTGGGTACTTTTTCTTCCATTTTTGAGATACTTAAGTAAGAAGCAAGGTATCTACAGCTCCTTCCAAGTAAAAATGAAAGAGATAAAGTTTTCATCTTTCTTTAAGGTTGCATAATATTCCATGATGTACATATACCACAATTTATTAATCCATTCATGAATTAATGAGCCCTTGGACTTCTTCCTGTGAAGCTGTGACCAAATGGAGGCTTTAGGCTGGCATAGTAAATTTCTAAGCTTCACTAAATGGATATTTTGTGATAGATATCAAAAAGGTTCTTGAAATAGCAACTTTAGAAAATGACTATGGCTAGAGATTAGGTTACCAGGCCCATAAAAAAAGGGTTGTGAGTTTTAATCTAGTCCTGGCAAAACTGCAACAAAAATAGCTGGGTGTTGTAGGGGGTACCTGCAGTTATGTCTATTCAGAGGTTTAGGCAAATGAATTGTCTAAGCGTGGTTGTTCAATGAGGTTGTGAGCTGTGAGGTAACAGATCCATGAATTGTGAGATAAAATAAAAATCTGTTTAAAAAAAATAAAAAAGTAGCATCCTGCTTAAATGACATCATGCAGTATTTTCAGCAATGATGATGCTTGATTCAAAATGTTGGAAAAATCTCAAATTTCTGTCAGCCTAGTGCAACAAAACTCACTGGTCATTAGAATCATTAAGGCATAATTGAGAGATCACATCTCTTTCTGTGAATGGAGGGCTCAGAAAAGTCTTAGTTCAAGAACTTGAGGGACAATACCTAAAGTGAGCAGAAAAGGCCACTTAGTATATTTTACCAGAAGCGTAAATCACAGGACATTACAGGATAATGTAATGTTACTACATGATTATGGTGGATAAAATCACAATGGTCATTGCCCTGGCTCACCATCTTTCAGCTTAACCTTATTTCTGCTAAGCATGTGTAGTGGCTGTCCTGGTTTATTATTGGGTTCCAACGGAAACAAGTGTGTGGTTCTTTTCTTCACTCTCAATACCAGCTCCCTCTAGTTTGTTTCTATCTGTGGCCAAGGGATCAAAACAATCCTTCCTTTTCTTTTCAAATCATGAATTTTTAAGCAAATGGAAGAGTGTGGTTTATACTTAGTGCTGCCCTGGCATGTTATAGATAAAAAACCTGAGTCCAAAATTGAACATAAAGATGTGTTAAGTATGTCACACAATTCTCACTTGTAGTTTTGGTGATGTTTTAGATCTTTCTCTACAATAGAGATTTTTGGGGGGTCTCACTGAAAGTCTTATTCTGAAATCTGGTTAGGCAATGTGTTCAGTAGTGTACTACATACTTATTAGCATCATGATAATTATCAGCTTATCTGAAAAGTTCCAACATTCCTGACATCCTTGCCAGGTGTGTACAAACTTTAAAATTTTTGACCACATAGGAAGTAAAATAGATTTTTTGGGCACTCATTGAATACACAATCAGTAATTAAACCTGATTAACAAAAAAGAGATCCATAGATAATTTTGGTGATATCTTCCAGCACTGAAATGCAAAACCATCCTGACATAATCTCCTGTGTAATCAAGGCCTCAAAATTGCCCTCCTCAAAGCCTTTAATAATGTCATTTCTTAAGTAGAGTTCAATGACTTTTGCCATGTATGACTACAATATTTGGATGCTGTGAAAGGCCAAGGTGTTCTGAGTCCCTAAGATCATGAGTTGGATACAAGGCTAAGCAATAGCAAGACACCCTCCACCCTGATCTCCCACCAAGTTTCTACTGAAAAGAAAAAGGTAGTTCAAACTTTGTGGCCCTTGTCTTTAGTTTCCACTACTCTAGAGGCTGTGGCAGTAGGAACCCTTCAACACAAGAGTTGGATTTTATTGTGTACTAGGCTGCTGTCATGACTCTCTAGCCTGGGCAACAGAGTGAGGGTCTTTCTTATGAAAAAGAATAACAGAGGAGGAGGGATGAGAGATAATGGGTTGAGGAAGGGTGATTGGTTGGATTACATCTGTGGTGCATCTTTCAAAGATACATGTGAAACTAGGTAAATGTAGAATATAATTGTCTTAACACAATAACTAAGAAAATGCCAGGAAGGCATTGTCAATCATTATGATGAAAATGTGTCATACTGTGTACTAAACAAGTGTATGGTGCCCCATGATGGCATCAATGTACACAGCTATAATTTAATAATAAAAAATAAAAGAAAAGAAAAGAATAAAATAAAAAAAATAAAAGAAATAAAATATGATAGGTATAATTTTCAAGAGCAAAGTACAAGAAAAGGTCTGTAGACAGTTGGAATCGAGGACTACATATAAGAGGAAATTTGCTGTGGACCCTGGGGTGGTGGGAGGAAAATGAAGCAGAAAAAGACAAATTTTGATTGGTTTATTAGCATATTGCCAGTTTATCTGATGGCAAGGTGTTATACTGAGTGTTCTGGTCCCTGGACTCTGACTGATTGAGGCAAGTGAATATTGGCCGAGATTGATGGACCCCAACTGAAGGGTTGGAATGTGTACTCTGGATATATTAGGGTGATATAAAAAGCCTGCTTGGAGTCAAAAATTCAATATATGAACAATTTAGAATGAGCACAAGAATCTATGATGTAAAAAAGTTAAAGCTACATAAAATCCAAAGGCTTGCCTAATATAGGCTACAGTAACACAATTTACCTATGAGCATATGTTAAATAATTTCTCTAATTGACATCTAATTGAGGGGTAAAATTTTAACTCAAGATTCATGGTTAAAGTAAAAATGAGAAGTAATTTCCCTACCAATGTTTTTCTTCATTTCTACAAATAAGACAGAGTCTCATTTTGTTGCTCTTTGTAGATTTCCCTGGGATCATAGCTCCCAGCAATCTTAAACTATTGTTATCAAGAGAACCTATTCTCTCAGCTGAAAATACAGTGACTCGCATAACATCTGACTATTTTGTATTATTCAGAGATAGTCATCTCACTGATGCTCAGGCTGGTCTCCTTGTCAGAAACTCCAACAATCCAACTAAATATACTTTCGAAAGTGCCAAAATGACAGAAATGATGCCCCATCACTGGCCACTAACCATAGTTTAAAAAATGTTCCAACTTCAAGGTCTGGATTGGTGGTTCACACTTGTAATACTAAAACTGTGGGAGGCAGAAGTGGGTGATCCAAATTAAGTGGACAATTAGTGGTCTCATGAACTCAGCAGAATGCGGAAATAAAATCTATTTAAACCAGGAATTTGAGATAGTGGTTAACTATAATGACATCACAGCACTCTACCTAGGGGAAAGTCATCATACTCTGTCTCAAAGAAAAAGAAAATGACAACTTTAGTAGGATGAAACCATTTGCCTTACATGTTAATTTATGGTAGCCTGTATATGAGTATGGAGATAGGGTTGACTGTCTCTCATGTACTCTCACTATCTGGATACTTCTACTCTGAGTCTTTTGAACATCTCAGTTTTTGGAAATTGTCATTAATTTGCTTCATTGAAGTTAGTAGCTAACCTTTTGTAAATGTACAATTTTGTGTTTGTTAGTATATTCACACAATTGCACAGCTATCATCATAATCTAATTGTAGAACTTTGTCTTCTTCCACATACAAAGAATGTCAATGCCCACTATCATTCACTTTCATTTTCTCCATCACAGTCAACTTTCCCCTACTTCTAGCAGACAATTTGCCTTGTCTTCAAGTTTTGTGTGGGGTTCATTCTTCCTCTATGAGGTCTTTTGGAAGCGGCTTTGTTCCCAATTCATAATGATTTTAAGGTACATTTTCATTGCCACATAAATGTGCACTTTATTCCTTTTGATTGCTGAAAACTATTCCATTGTGTGAATATAGCAGTTTAATTGTGTAAAATCATTTGTAAATCCACTTAGTGCTCCTGAAAATGTTGCATTCTAATCTGAGATTTCTAAATGATTTTATGCTGCCTTTGTCAAAAGCCTTTTCCTTGTCTCTTGAGGCAACTGCAATGTTTTTCTCATTAATTTTATTAATGTAGTGTTTTCTAATTGTTTATTTTCCCATGTTGAGCTATACTGGCAATCTTGGTAATAAATCCCAATAAGGATACATGTATAAAATATTGTATATGATACCAGACTTTTTCTGCACCTATACAGTATCTCTCTTATAGATTGGATACTGTTTTTCTCACTTTGCCCTAGAAAATACATTGTTTTTCATAGCTCAATGACATTCAGACTGCTAATCTGAAGTGGTCCTCCTGTGTTTATGTTTCTCAGTAGCTACAAGTACAGGCACATGCAACCACTGCTGTGAAAGTTTTGCCTTGATTTCATGGACCAGTGGGGACTATGTTGCTCATTCTGACCCGATGCTCATTGGATTCCCGTAATCTTTCCATGTCTGTTTCTGATATTATAGCAATTATAGGTGTAAGCTATGGTGATAATCTATGCATATGTTTTAGTGAAAGTTTTTCTCTATTTTCCTCTAAAATAACAGACTATAAATAAATAAAACTGTATTCAGATATAATTCATACACTCCTCAATTCACTCAATTTACATATAAAGTTCAAGACTACACATTCAGGGATCACTTGTGTAGTTTTGTTGTTTCTTACCAGAGAAGTTAGTGAGAGAGTACGATGGCACACTTGTTTGTCCACTCTGTGTAAGAAGTTCTGGTTTTTAGATATTCTCTATTATGGTATAAAATAAGAAAAGATCTTAACTTCACTTGCTTGATTATAAAACGCATACTGTGTGTTGTTTGCACAGGGACAGAAAATTTCTTCCACTTGGCAAATTATTTTGTATTTATTATTTATTTCCTGTGGTTGTAAATCACCTCAGAAGGGTAGATGTGTGCAGTTCAACTTTCTCTCTTGGCTCAGCTCCAAAGCATAAGCTTACTTGCTAAACTCTTTTCTTTAACTCTCATTCTTGATGGGAGCCTCTGTGGAAAGCTGGCTTCAGGCAGCCATCTTGCCTCCTCCCCTCATTTTTCCTTATCAGAAGCATTTTAAGGTTCATTCCTATTGTAACATAAATGTGCACTTCATTCCTTTTGTTTGTTGAAAAATATTCCATTGTGTGAATATAGGTTGTTATATGTATCCAATCATTTGTGAATGCCATTAGTAGTCCTGAAGAGGTTCCCTTCTCATCTAAGATTTTTTAAATATTTTATCAACAAGATATGTTGCCTGTGTCAAAACACTTCTATGTGTCTGATGAGATCACAATGTGTTTTCTTTTATTCGTTCTATTAATGTATTGTGTTGTAATAGTGGATTTACCCATATTGAGGTAAACAAGCAAGCCTGATAATAAATTTCATTAGGAATACATGTATAAATATTTTGTATGCTATGGGACTTTTCCTGCACCTATACAGTATATTATAGATTTGACACTGGTCTTCTCCCTATGACTCAGAGAAAATACATTGGTTTGGTGATACCTGTGGCTCAGTAGGTAGGAAGCTAGCCCCATACCAAGGTTGGAAGGTTTGATCTTGGCATTAGCCAAACTTCTATAAAAATATAATCAAGCATTCTGTCAGTACTTGAGAGTTTAACACAAGAGAATTGCATAAGCCCACGAGTTATATGTTTCTGTGAGCTGTGCAAAACTATGTCTTTCAACTAACTGCAAAACAGTGAGACTCTGTTTTTACAAATAGAAAAAAAAAATTATGAAAGAAATAAAAAATACCTTGTTACAAATATAGCTCAAGGAAATGCATGATGTTGGCCAGAAGTGATTTGCTAAACATTATCCTTCTCAGTAGCAGACAGTACATGCCCATGACAAAACTGCTGGAAATATTTTGCACTCATTTTTATGACAAGTTGGGTCTCACTATGTTACTCAGTCTGGTCTGAAACTCATTAGCTAACAGTGATATTTCTCCCTCAGCCTCTTACTTTGATTAGATCATAGGTTTGAACTATGGAACTCATGCATGCTTATGTTTTTTTTCAAGGTTTTTCTCAATAATTCTCAAGGATGAGATCTCATAGGTTAAAAAATAATCATTCTATTCAGATATAAGCATTATATCACACAATTTATCCATTTTAACTATACAGTTCAAGACAACACATTCAGGAATCACTTGTACATTTACTTTGTTTGATACAAGAGAAGTTTCCATTAAGTTTAGAAGAGAGATAGAGAAAATAAAGTAATGAAGGAAAGAAAAGAATTAAGAGAGCAACCAAATGAGAGAGAAAGAGAGAGATTTTGAAGAAGAAAACATAAACTGATGGAGGGGTGAATGGAGGGAGGAATTTAAACAAAGAAAGAGAAAATGACCAAACTTTGTAGTTTACATCTATAATCCTAGCCCTCTGGCATTCTGAGATGAGTGGAGTTTTTGAAAAATGTTGTGCTAAGAACAGATTGAGCAAGAGTCAGACCCTGTGTCCAATAAAATTTGAAAAAATTATTTAGACAATGCAACAGGAATTGGCAATCATAGAGACATGGGATTTTCAGGCAGATGAATTGGCTTAATTCTGGTGTTTGATGTTGGTATGATCTAGGATGACCACAAGAAAGACTATACTGGACCAAAAATGGGAACCATTCTTGGGAAGAATTTTGTTGGGCACAATATTCTAGCTACTTGGAGGTGGAAAAAGGAGAATTGCTTGAGGGCAGTAGTTGTAGGTTTCTGTGAGCTGTTATGTCATGGCACTCTACCCAGGGCAACAGCTTGAGACTCTGTAAAAAACAAAAACAAACAAACTAACAAGAAAATAGTGTCCTACTTTAGAGACTCCATGCAGTTTTGTCAGCTGTGATGCAATTTGATTCACAGTGCTTTCCAAAATTACTGTGCCTCAACCTTATTGCCAGAAACCTCTACCATAAATAGAATCAATAAATCACAAATGGGAGATCACTTTCCTCTATGTGGAAGGAGGGCTAAGTAGTTTCCTGTTTCAAACACTTGAGGAACACCATTGAATTGAGCAGAAATGGTCAATTACTATTTTGACCAGATGCCTGGATCCCATGAAAATAAAGGATGAAGTCACTACATTGTCACCTTGGATGATGTCACAATGGATGTTGCCATGGTTTACAATTTTCAAGCTTAAACATATTCCTGCTAATTATGTGTAGTAGCTTTTAAGGTATTTTGTTGGGTCTAAACTGTTAAATAAGGGTGGAATTAGTTACTCTGCACTCAAATTCTGCTTTCTAATGTTTCTTTGTGTCTATGGACAAGGGATTCAACAACTCTCACTTTCCTTTATAATTCAAGGATTTGTAAACATATGGAAGTGTGTGTTTTACAACTAGTTCTGCCCTGAGATGTTGTAGATCATGAACCCGAGCCCAAGATCACAAAGTGATTTCTCAAACATGAAA
The DNA here is from genome assembly GCA_963574355.1 of Loris lydekkerianus. NCBI lineage: Eukaryota > Metazoa > Chordata > Mammalia > Primates > Lorisidae > Loris > Loris lydekkerianus. Next base: position 8,049 of record CAUYPK010047908.1, read on the forward strand.
GGTACTTAACACAATTCTCGCTTCTCCTTTTTCATGATGTTTTACATCTTTGTTTAGAGTAGGATTTTTTGAGAAGGTAGCTCTCACATGGAACATCCTCTTTCAACATCTGGTGAGGCAATGAGTCCAGTAGAGTACTCCATAGCTGCAGTTATTTATAATGATCATAGAAAATATCAGCCTATCTGGAAATTTTCAACATTCCTGACCTCCATGCCAAGTGTATCCAAAATTTTGGTTTCTGGGTCACATATGAAGTAAAAGAGTTATGTGGGGCCAAACATTCAATATACAAGTATTCATAAAATCTGACAAGCAAAAAATAGATGTATGCAAAATGGTTGATATCTGCCACCAGAGATATGCCAAACAGTCCTGACTATCACTGGGGTCTTTGAATTGGAAACTCATCAAAGCCCCAGACAAGGTCATTTCTTAAGTAGAGCTCACTAATTATTGGCAAGCATGACTATAATGTTTGAAAGTTCTGGGAGGCCAACGTGAGCTACTCCCTGAACTCAGCTGTTAGAGAAAAGGCTGAGCTACAGAAAACATCCTCAGCCTTGATCTCATATATGGTTCCTCCAGAAATAGAAGAGGTAGATAAACCTTGTGGGCCTTACATTTAGCTCCAAATACTTTAGAGGTGGAGGCAAGAGGATGCCTTAAATCAAAGAATTGAGTTTCAATGTGTCTGAGACTGAGACAATGACAATCTAGAATGGGTAATAGAGGGAAATTGTCTCATGAAAAATAATAAAAGATAAAAAAAATTTTTTCTAAGCAAAGTTTCCAAGAGAAAAAGTAGGAAAAGAGGTCAGTAAGAACATGGAATAGAGGACTACATAAAAAAGGAGATATATTGTGGCTTCTATGGGGAGGATCAATGAATCAGGACCCATGGGTTTTGTATTAGTTCATTAGGATATTGCTAGTGTATTTAATGGTAGAGGATTTTCAGAGATGTGTGCTCCTGGCATCTGACTGATTGGGACAAGGAAATATTGACAAAGATTGAATGATGCCAAAAGAAGAGAAGGAGGGAGTACTCTGGAATTTGTGGTGTGCATATGAAAAGCCTGATTAGAATCAAAAATTTGCTGTATGCAGTTTCCAGTGCATAAAAATTTAGTTTCAAAGAGTTACAGTTATATAAAATCTAAAGGCTTGACTAAGACGTGTTTTTGGAATACAATTTCCCTAAGAGAAAATAATTTCTCTAGTTGACATCTAATCTAGAGGTAAAATTTCAAAATTATGAGCTTGTAAAAAGTAAAAATGATGGGTCAGTCTCCACCCAATGGTTTTTTTTATTTATGTATTGAGACAGAGTCTCATTTTTTGCCCTCAGTAGAGTGTGCTGGTATCAGAACTCACAACAATCTTCATGTTTTGTCAGAAAATGAACATACTCCCTCAAGTGGGAGTCATGACACCTACATAACATCTAGCCATTTTTCTATATTTCAGAGATGAGAATCTCACTATTTCTCAGACTGATTGCCAATGCAAAAGCTCAGACAATTCAACTGACAGGGTCTTCAAAAGATGACCAGCATTATGCAACATCACTGGCCACAAAAGAATAGTTAGAAATATTTCCCTACTTCAAGTTATGGAGCATTGGCTCACACCTGTTAAGAACTCTTGGAGGCAGAAACAGTTAATCCAATTAATTTGGCACTGTGGGAGGGACACCTGGACTACCAGATGCTCAGGAGGCTGAGGCATTAGGATCTGTTTTGCCCTTGGGCACACTTATGGGTCAAAGTAGTAGGGCACTGGCCCCACATACAGTAGGTGGCAGGTTCCAACATAGGCCCTGGCCAAAGTGCTAAGAAACAAAAAAAATCTCTTGAGCCCAAGAGTTTGAGATTGCAGTTAGCCATGAAGACATCGTAGTACTCTAACCCGGGAAAGGAGGTAGATGCTGTCTGAAGGAAAAGGAAAATGACAAATTCAGTAGGATGAAACAATGTGCCTTCCACGTTAATACATGGTAGCCTGTTTGTGAGCATGGAGATAGGGTTTAATGTCTCTCAGGGGTACTCATGACCTGGATACTTCTTGTGCTGTGAGAATTTTTATTACTCCATGTTTTGGAAAATATCTCAAGTAGCTGTACTTAAATACATTGTTTACCCTTTGCAAAAATTCACTTCTGTTTTTCTTAGTATGAAAACAGAATTGTACAGCTTTCTAAATTTAATTATAGAATATGTCTCCTTTCCTCACAGAAAAACATCTATACCTACCAACAGTCACTTTGATCTTCCACTCCACCTCCCCACCTTTACCCTACTACTAGCACACAATTGAGCTTTTCTTCATGTTTTTATTTTATTTTTAATTTTTTTTATTAAGTCATACCTATGTACATTAATGTAATTATAGGGGTATAATATGCTGGTTTTATGTATAATTTAAAATAATTTATGAAACTGTTTAACATAGCCTTCACAACATTTTATTATTTATTGTGTTAAGTTATTTATACTCTACACTTAGTGGGGAGGAAGAAGGCATGAAACCTCCTGGAGTAAATTATGTCTTGATGTTTTTTTTTCTCTGTTTAGTAATACTCTGTGTGGTGTTTTATAACTGGCCTTTTTTATCATAATGATTTTAAGATTCATTTTTATTCAAACATAAATATGAACTTCATTTTTTTATTGTTAAAAAATATTTCATCTTATAAATATAGCAAATTATATGTACCCAATGATCTGAGAATTTCACTTGTAGTCATGAAGATGTTCTCTTCTAATCTAAAATTTAAAAAAAAATTTTAAAGACATGTTGCCTCTGTCAGAGCCTATTCTGTGTCCCCTAAAAAGACTACTGTTTTTTATTAATTCTAATAAGTTTGTGTGTTATATTAGTTAATTTTCTTTTATTGAGATACACTCAAAATCTTGGTAATAAATACTATTTAGGATACATGAATAAAATATATTGTATGCTACAGGATTTTTTTCTGAACTTATGCATTATATATTTTATAGATTTAATAATGCAATTTTCTTCTTTGTCTCAGAAATATACACAGGTACCATCATAGCTCAAGGAAATACAAGATGCTAATCTCAATTTATCTTCCTCACCTTATACTTCTCAGCAGGTGAGAGTACACAGCCTTGCCAACACTGCTGATGAAGATTGAACTTATGTTTAGGACACTTGTCTTTTTCCTGCATTGCTCATTCTAAGGGGACTGAAATCCCTTAGCTTCTAAAAAACTTTCTGACTCATACTGAGATATTGCTGTGATCATAGGTGTCAGCTATGGGGCTCATCCATGCTTATGTTTTGGTCAAGGTTATTTTCTATTTCACTCATAGACAAGAGCCTGTAGATTAAAATATAACAACTCTATTGAGATATAATTCACACACTCCACAATTCACCCATTTTAACTATAGAGTTCAATGCTACATTCAGGCATCTCTTGTATAGTTTGTTTCTTACTAGGGAAGTTTTCATTAATATATAAAGGAAAATATAGAGAAAGAAAAACATGAAGGAAAGAAAAAAAATGGAGATAGAAAGTGAATGAGAGAAAGATTTGCAAGGATGAAGCACAAATTTGGGGAGAGTGAAGAAAAGGGTGAGGGTAGAAAACAAATAAAGAAAAAAATGACAAAACTTGATGACTCACACCAGTAATCCTAGCCCCTTGCATGTTGAGGTGAGTCGAGTTCTTGAATAAAGGGATGCTGAGAATGGAGAGAGTAATTTATAACACCCAGTCTCTAAGAAAAATTGAAATATTATCTAGGTATTGTGGCAGAAAACAGTATTCATAGGCACATGGAAGTCTAAGGCAGGAGGTTTGCCTGAATCCTGAAGTTTGAGGTTGCTATGATCACAAAAGAGTAGCCTGGACTATACAGGGCAACAGTATGTCAAAAATACCCATACACACACCCATGCACAAACAAGTGAAAAATCCAACCAACAAACATTTTCATCGTCTAAAAAGACCAGAATTACCTTGATTACTCAAGCAAAGTAGATATGCTGAAGACCTGTGAAGCTATGATAAAATGAAGGCTGTAGCTAGGCATAGTAAATTTGAAAACTTCAATTAAATGGATGTTTTGGTGTCATTGTCAAAGAGGTCCTTGAAATAGCAACCTAAGGGTCATTCCTGTGACTCAATAGTTAGATAATCAGGCCCATTAAAAAAGGTTCATAGTGCAAAACTGGCACAGGCCAACCTGCAACAAAAAATAGCAGGGTGTTGGAGCAGAAATCTGTAGTTACAACTACTCAGGAGGCTGAGGCAAATGAATCACCTGAGCCAGAAAGTTTAAGGTGGTTATGAGATATTATGCCATGGTACTCTAATGAGTGAGACAAAGTTTAACTCTTTCTTAAAAAAAAAAAAAAAAAAGGAAGTAGCATTTTTTTAAACGACTGCAGGCAGTTTTGTCAGCAATAATGCAGCTTTACTCACACTGCTGTACAAAATCTTAACTGTTGTGTCACCCTAGTGACAGATATCTCAAACGTCAATAGAATCAATAAGGCACAAATTGAAGATCATTTCTGTTTTTGTGAATGGATAGCTAAGAATAGTCCCAGTTCAAAGTAGAGAGCAAGATGGTTGCCGAGTAACAGCTTTCTTGCATCTGGGCACCATGAGTCTGGAAAAATAAGACTCCAGGCATCTCTGGCTTGTGGGATCTGCCTATAATCATCCCTTTGGGGATACAGGAGGACATAAACAGTGGAAAACAGGCAAGTGGTCACATGTGTTTGGTTGGTCTAATCCCACCAACAGCTGTAAGTACAGTAGCAGCGAGACTGCAAAATGGAAAGGCCTTACCTGTGAACTGTTCTGGTGTTTTTGGACTTGGCACTCAGTTAAACTGCCTTGGGGAGAGCTTTCACAGGAATGTGGAGAACTTTGGGAGTTTTCTAGGGCCCAAGATTGAGCTGCTGAGCCGGACAAAGCTAATAATGTTTGTCTGTGGGCAGTAGGGAGCCATTGAGATAGAACTGGCTCAGCAAAGTCCACCCCCAGAGTTGCAGAGCAAGGATCGGGTGGGAGCTAGTAACCTAAAGACTGAGCAGCCTAAAGGTGGAAACTGAGCTGCCTTACAGACCTAACCCTCAGGGGCACAGTGAGACCAGTTTTGGCACACTGGGTAAGTGGATAGCCACTTTAGCAGTGATTCCAGTGACAAGCACTTCCCTGGGAAAACTTCTGCTTAGCAAGTTTAGAAGTTTAAAGTACCCTTTAAGAGAGCAGAAGAGAGATTTAGGGTATCTTCCCTGTGGGGGTTGAGAAATCAGCAGAGGCCTTCAGTCGTATCAGCATTGTGATTAACATCACCTATCACAGAAGACCACCTGTTGCCCTGACAATATTCAACAAG
>CAUYPK010047912.1:0-10277 GCA_963574355.1 Loris lydekkerianus
CAACAAAATTGCCAAGCATCCATCCCTTTGGAAATGCTAATAGGCTTCCATCCACTAACCAGGGCTTTAACCCAGTCTTCTCACTAGGGGGCACCAATGATCCTAAAAGTGGAGATAAATTTTTTTAGACAGTGGAGCCAATAAACAAACATCTTGACTGCTTCACCATCATAATTGTTGTTGTTGTTGTTGTTGTCCCAATCTATTCAGCTACGTCAAATTCTGATATTTCACTCTTGGTTACACCTGCCTATATTTTTGATTCTCTTTTCTTCCACCTCATCATCTGTTCTACCCCCTAAGGAAACACCCATCTATTGATGCTTCATTCATTGTTCTTCCAATTTCCTACCCCTTGACCTAAATATTTTGCTGTATCTAAGTCTATTATTTTCTCTTAGCTTATAGAACAAAGTGCCTTTCTTTCTATCTTAAGAAGATCTAATTTCCTGTCTCTCCAAGAGCCTTTTCCATCAGTCCCCTCACCATTCTTTTATCTTTCCATGAACTTTACTCTTCTGTCAATAAACATGCTTCTGTCTTTCTCATTTCCCTTCCTGTCAAAATCTTTCTACACTTCCCTTGACGTTTTTACCCAAATTTCATTGAAGACCAGTTTTTGTAGTATGATTTTGTTTGGAGCTCCTCTAAAGGGTAAATTTTTAGTCCGCTGATGTTGCTGGAGTCATTTGGTGCACCTGCCTCTGCTCATGTCTACTTAAATTAGTTTCTTCCTTGTTGTCTCTGATCTTCATTCATCAGGTTCTTCTTTTATTTTCTGGCCGTCTATTTTCATCATCCTTTGAGAAGACCTAATATGTTTTTATTTGGACTTTCGGGTTTTCTATATTTGATTGTGGACCAATATTTTTCTCTCTGCACGCTCACCTTGTCAATCCTTTTTACCCCCAAACTTACAAATATTTTAGCTCCTAAATATTTCCAAATATATCTCTAATCCCAACCTCTTCCTTGATTAAGAAATGGATACACAAATATCTTCTGCCAAGAAGATCAGTTGGAAGAGTTCAGAATCCATAACATTTTTGTTTGCTACTAATAATACATTGTACATTTCTATTCATGGTATATTTATCCACTGTGATGGAGTAGAATGTAAACTAGAAAACCTTATTTCCTTTTTCCAAGTAGCCACAGAATAATGCATTCAAACAGAAATATTGTCTGAATAGTTTTTAATATTTAAATGTTTCACACTATTCCTATTTCCACTGCTTTTTTCAGGTTGTCATATCTTTTCCAGAATATTTTATGTATCGTTCTTCCATATTATATAAAATTGAACATAGTTTCTGCAAAGAGAATAAAGTCCAAGTTTTTTAACAGAAAGTCAATGCTTGTTAGAGTCTGCACGTTTGTTTGCCCCCAAAATTCGTATGTTGACATCCTAACCTCTAACAAGATGGTTTTAGAAGGTACAGTTAGAAGGTGCAGTTTTGGGGAGGTGCTGAAGAGATGAGGCTGGAGCCTCGTGATGAAATTAGTAGCTTTATAAATAGAGATAGGTCTTCCTGTTTCCCTCCCACATAAGGGTACAACAGGAAGGTACTCATCTACAAACCGGGAAGCAGGTCATCCTGGCCAGACACCAGATCTGTCCCCATCTTGATTTTGGGCTTCCCAACCTCCAAAATTCTGAGAATTAAATGATGTTTATTGTTTAAGTCAATCAACCTACGGCATGTTTACTGTGGCAGCCTAACCTGACTAAGGTAATGCCTCTACTACCTGCTCCCCATTTCTCCCTGTATGTACGTCTCCCAGTTTCTGCTCCAATGATACTGAACTATAAGCAATTCATTTGCACACCGTCTATTCACATCTACAGGTATCTCTTCCTGAAAGTATCTGTTTAACATTTCGCCTTGCCACCTTCCATTGTTCATTACTTATTTCAGGTATGAACAATGTAAACTTCGTAAACTTTCCTTGAAAACTAAGATTATGGTAAACGCTCTACCAATCTCCCATAACAATTTCTATTTAAGTATCTCTCTCCTCCCTGAGCAGTGATTATACCTTTCTGAATGCACTCGACCATTCTTATGACAATTTACTATGTCAGCATATGACACAGTATGGGCACATTGTGTGAACTAAAAATCAACTGAGTGTGACTACTCTTTAAGCACTTCTCTGTCTCTAGAGCTGTAGCTATCAGCAGCTAAAGACGTTATTTCTGGTTAGGGTAATAGTTACTATTCCTTGAAAGTCTACTATATACAAAATATGCTTCTAAGTTTTCCACTTTAATTATCCCTACAAAGTGTTTATTATTATCATATTTAGTATCTCTATTCTTTCTGCAAAGTAGGGTGCAGAGAGGTTAAGGTGTTTAATAATCATCATAAAATTTCTAAGTGGTGGAGATTGATTTCAACATCTGAAAGTTTTGATTCAATACAGTTGTTTTGAACCTCTACTCTACTCTTTTATGATAGGTTTTCAACTTCAATTTTATGCAGGGAGATTAAAAGAACATACACTACTTTTTTTACTTAAAGGTCACAGTCAGCTGAGTGATAGGTCTGCCTTCAGCTATGTATACCTATGCATCAATATTGATATTTAAAAATAGAACTGCACCTCCACATATGAATAGAGTACTAATGATCTTTAACTACTAGAATTCTAAATGCATAATACAAAAAAAAAAAAGTCTCCAGGAATAAATGCTATGGCTACAAAAGGCTATTGAAAGTCAGCATCCCAGCAGAGACAGCAATCCATTAATGCTCTTACATTTTATTGTCACTTAATGCCACATGTTATCAAGCATAAGCTATTATAAGACCTGCTTGAGGAAAAGCCAGGACAACAGGATCAAAGAATGGAGGGTTCAGTGACAACAAAAGGAGGAGGACACAAAAGCAGGTTCAGGGAAATTTTTTAAAAGGTGGTATGAAAAGGCTCAGGCATAGAAGACTAGGCTTGTGCTATACAGCATTGGCACAGGTGAAATGTTCATTGCAATACCCTCAATCCAGTATAATCTTTTCACTTTGGGTGTTATTATGGCTTTAAATCAATTTTATATGGGGATTCCCTTGGAGCCTTTAGGAAATGGTAGCAGTTTAAACTCAATTTTCTTTAGGAAAAAAATAATTTTCCCTTTTTTAGACAGACATCTTCTGTTACCAGATATATATAATGCTTAAAATTCTTGAGGACCAAAAGACAAGATAGTGAAATCAAAGTACTTGCAATTAGTGTAGAGCTTATTTTTAAAAAATAAAGGATCTAATATGTGTCAGGTAGGCGAACTTTATACTCATTCAAAGAGCATTTTACTGCAGTTGTGAAGTTGAATATTGACCATGAATTCTATTCCTTAAGCAGAACCCTGAAAAATTACCTGCTGATAGACAGAGTCATATAGCTCCAAAAACTGGAGACTGGGCATGCTTTGAAGGGAGTTGAAAGCATGTTTTAATCACATCACAGCCTTTGAGCTAAAGATTGCTACCATGGGACACCTGTGGAAATGATATTGGCATTGCAACACGTAAGTGCCTCAGTCCATTCCATCCAGCTTCTGAGGCTACCTCCCCCCCCCCCCATCTTTTACAGTATAATTTAAAACAAAGAACAAGAGTAGCCCTTCTCCAGTGATTTTTGGAACTCAGCATTTAAGAAAAGCCTCTTTTAGTTCATTCAGGGTGATGCTATAAAATTTGAAACTCCTAAGGTTAGTATCCACATTTTAATCATTAAAAATGTGCAGATATTCTGAAGTTGTTGCTTAATATGGAATGTTCTCCATTGAAAATTCCAGATGGAGTGAGACAGTAATGCTGTGCATTTTTTTGGCTTTTTAGTACAATGAGTTAACTTTTTAACTGCTAAGGTTGGCAACAGTAAGAAGCCAGAAATGACCATTTTCAATCATCTTCAAATTCTAGTCCATCATTCCTCCATATCAAGGGATTAGATAGAAAACGATTATGAAAGTCTGTTTAATTTGAATGTTTTCTTGCATAGAACAACATCTTAGGATTGTTTTTAAAATACTGCGTATCACTTCATAGATGAATGAATATTTCATATTCCTCTTATCACAACTTTCCCCAAGTAGTCTATTCTATGTGCAGCAAATCATATTTTTTTCCTGTTAAATACTTATTGAATACCTACTATGTGATACATTGTAATACCTGTAGACTCTGAGTGTCCCTCCTATTTGGATACATATAGTTGCTTTTGTATTAAATAACATTGATAATAACAATTGCAATAAACACAAAGAGACACCAAATAACCAAGTAAGTGCTTTGACAACTAATTATATCAATCTGAGGTTTACATTACTAACATGAGCACACTGAGGTTAAGCATCTCACCAAAGGCACAAACCTAGAGAGCCACAGAATCAAATTACAAACTCAAGTATTTGATACAAAGCTAAGTCTTTAACTCTTGCAAAAACTGCATCCATACATTTATTATAAATTCCTTACTATAAGGATATTGGCAAGGTAAATGTACCCACTTCACTTGATCCTATTATGTTTACTTCGTTTTTCTTCTACCCCTTGTTCCAATGGCATGAACGTGACATGCACTCACTTTTTTAAATTACAAAATTTATCACTGTGCTCAGAATGACTGACTTCCTTCCCTTTGCCTAGCCTTGTATTGAATATCATCTCTTCCAGAATCCAAGTTCTGACGATTCTCAATACCTCAGAACCTTTAGTTTATGGCTGTGTATCAAGGAGGGAGGGAAGTGAAATAGAGGGGAAGGGAGGGAAGGAGGGAGGGAGAAGGAAGCAGGGAGGGAGAAGGGGAGAAGGCAGGAAAACTTTATATATATACATAATGTTTATATATATTATTTTTAATTTTTAATACATTATAATTATTTGATCATGCTAAAAGTGTACAATGCAATAGTTTGGGAAGGGAATCTTTTAAATTTGTCAATCTCTGAATTAAAGTCCAGAAAAGGGAGGTAAGAGACAGGTGTCCAGCAGGCAGTGCTAACCCCCACCGAGCCGTCCTTCCTCGGTGGGCTTCACCCAGTTTTATTCCGCTGGGAGACAAGAGCAAGAGGATGAATTTGCTTCCTGTTAATCCTCCAGAAGACTGAGGACTGAAAACAATAAGATCTACAAAACCAACTCTGAACTGCAGCAAGATATTGTCTGGCCTGAATTATTTCGCTGATGGAAAAAGCTTTTTTTTAGGGTCCAGAGCACAAAAGAGGAAAAGCTGCTGTTGCTTGACTGTGGGAATGTGAAAGCAGCGGATCAACTGGGCCAGCGGCAGTGAATCCCTGAGATTTAAAAGATTCCAAGAGGGAATCAATCACAGCATCGGGGCATCTGTGAAAGCCTGCGGGGTCAGCTGGGCCTGGCGTGTCCCTGGGAGCAGCAGCCTCGGGGGGAGGCGCCTCCAGGGACTGTGAAGGGCTGGACCATGGAGTTGCCCGGAACTAGGAGATCATACAGATGTGAAGGACTCTGAATTCAACTCTCTCAGCCCCAACCCTAGCCTTTTGGAAATAGAATTTGAACTGGACTAACTCTAGCTGGTACTATTCTATAGTAGAAAAGATTCGATGCTATTTCTTTTTAGCTCAATTCTACATTCAGCTCAGCAGAAACCAAAATAAAACCTCTACTTTTGCTGTTCACGTGTGTGTGACTTTCGCATGCAGCTACGCATCTCCTTCATAAATGTTTTTAAATCATAACTGTAATTTATTTTTTTAATCAATACATATTTATAGAAGTCCTACAATGCTAAGACCTGGGCAAACATGGGTGGCATGTTCCTCTGGAGCTTAATGAGTCTAGAGAAGAATCAGATAGTAAATAAATAAAGGAACAAGCAAATATGTAATTACAAGTAGTGATGAGACAAATGAAGAAAATGCTTAGAGGAGGGAAGCTGATGATGGGGGGAGGTCGGGGGTTGTGTGAGTGAGGAGATAGAGGAGTGATAGAAGGAGAAGGCCCCACAATACAGGGGCCAGCAGTGAAGGCCCTGAGGCAGGAAAAGGTTTAGTGTGTTTGAGGACAGTAAGGAATCTGGAGTTTTCTACACAAGGAGGAGATCTGAGTGACATGGCAACAGTAAAGCAGGCAGGACTAGGTCAGGGGCAGCCCTATAGGTCTAGACCCCGATGTTACGTCCCACTTGGTTAGGGGCTAAGAGCACAGACTGAAACCGCGTGTGGTCAGTAGACTCCAGCTTCTAGCACTTAGCAGTTGTGTGACTTTAGAGAAGTTACTTAACTTTTCTGTATTTCAGATTTCTCACCTGTAAACATGGGGATAATAAGAGCACCTGTTCCCTAGCCTTGTTTGGAGAAATATTTGAGATAATTAATGTGAACTGTTTAGATTAGTATCTTCCTCCGTGTGTGTGTGTGTGTGTGTGTGTGTGTGTGTGTGTGAAATTCAAGGGCTTTAATCAGGGGAGTGATATGATCAGAGTTTTGCCTGCTCAGTGGAGAATAGATAAGAAAAGGAAGAATTAAAATGGGGAAGATAAATAGGGAGGTTGTAGGGTCCTGATAAAGTGCTTTGACATTAGATGTTATTCATTAATTCTATGATATAATCTTTTTGTCTTAATCTGTGCTCTCTCTTGTCCTGTTACTTTTCGCTTTTTGAATGTCTTTAGTTTACGTGACTATTCAGTATAAAGGTCATGTGTTATAGAAATAATGTCATGGCAAGAATTTTCTAAAATGGCTATGGGGAATAATTTCTGAGCCTGGAATTTCTTTTCTTAAAATATTGGGTATTAAATTGTTCCTTATTAATTTATTCATCAAACATTCATTAGAAACTAATTACATGTTGGACATTCATTCAGGAGTGTAAAATGCATAATAAAGAAACTAAATTTTCTTTCATAAAACTGATATGTAACTTGGGAAGGCAAAGTGGTGACCCGATGTAGGTGAAAAATCTAAACCTGAGAAATAGTTACTCAAAAAGATAAAATAAATATAAAATCTATCACAATGTTTGTTTGCTTTTTATGGTGTGTATTTCCATAAATATTAGGGACTCTAAGTGTTCTTATTACATGGACAATCATATAATGCTGAAGTCAGGACTTTTAGCATGCCCATCCCCAGAAGAGTACCCAGTGAACTTGATAGGTAAGATTTTAAACTACACCCCCTTCTCACCTCCTCCTTCTTAGTTTCCAATGTTCCTTATAGAACTTTATGATCATGAGTATCAACAGTGTAGCTCCCACTTGTTAAAGAGAACATATGGTGTTTGTTTTTCAATTCCTGAGATACTCCATATAGGATAACATTCTCCAGTTCCATCCAAGTTACTAGAGTGACATTATTTCATTCCTTTTCTGGCTAAAAGGTATTCCATTGTATGCATTGATGTGTATATGTGCCTCATTTCCTTTATCCACTTATGAATTAATGAGCCCCTAGGTTGATTCCACATCTTTGACATTGTGAATTTTGCTATTATAAACATTCAGGCCTAGGCATATTTTTGATATAATGAATTCTTTTCCTCTGGGTATATACTCCAGTGGTGGAATTTCCACATCAGATGGCAGTTCTGATTTTGGTTCTTTGAGAAATCTACATGCCATTTCCCACAGAGGCTGTACTAATGGACGTTCCGCTCACAGGGTGGAAGCATTCCTTTTTAAAATAATGGCTGTGGTTTTAATTTGCACTTCCCTGATGGTTAGTGAGGATGAATATTATTTCATATGTCTGTTGACCATTTGTGTACCTGTTGTGTCTTTTCACCACTTTTTAATGGGATTATTTGGTTTTTCATGATGATTCGTTTATTTGTGGATTCTGCATCTCAGTCCTTTGTCAGATGTATAGTTTGCAAATATTTTTCTACCATGCTGTAGGTTGTCTGTTTATTCTGTTGTTTCCTTGGCTGTGCAGAATTTTTTTTTAATTTAAGTCCTGGTTATTTAATTGGTTGTGCTATATGTGACTTTGGAGTCTTAGTCATAATTTTTAGTCTAGGCTGATGTTTAGAACAGTTATTGCTATGGTTTATTCCAGAATGTTTATTATTTCCGGTCTCACAGTTAGATCCTTAATCCATAGTGGGTTAATTTCTGTATATGGCTAGAGATAGGAATACTGTTTCATTCTTCAGCATGTGGATATCCAATTTTCCCACACTGTTTATTAAACAGGATGTCATGTCCCCAGTGTACGTCATGGCCTGCTTTGTTTTACCTATGTGGTTTTATTTCTGGTTTCTGTTCCCTTCCACTGATATACGTCTCTAACTTTATTTCCATACTGTGCTGTTTTGGTTACTATAACCTTGTAGTATAATTTGAAATTAGGTAAGATGATGCCTCCACATGTATTCTTTTTGCTTAAGGCTGCTTTAATTATTCAGGACGTTTTTCCTTGGGTTCTGTATAAAGTTTAGAATTTTTTTCAAGATACGTGAAAAATGATGGGAATTGTGTTCAATCTATATGTGACTTTGGGACAGTTAACAATGTTGATTCTTCCCGTTCCCAAACGTGGAATGTGCTTCCATTTGGTTGTGTCATCTCTGATTTCTTTTACCGGTGTTTTTTTGTTCTCCTGTAGGGACCTTTCAGCTCCAGAGAGTTCTGTCTCCTCTGCATCCACTGTAAATAGTGTTGCATTCTTTATTTGAGGCTCAGCCTGACTGTTATCCATATATGTAAACACTACTGATGTATGTATATTGAGTTTGTAACCTGAAACTTTGTTGAGTTTATTAATTCTAGGACTCTTTTGGTGGCATCTTTAGGTTTTTCTAAGATGATATTGTTAGTCAAAGTGGATCGGAGGCCTCCTCTTTCTCTACCTTTCCCCATCTGGATGCCCTTCCTTTCTTTCTCTGGCCTGGTTGTTCTGGCTAGGACTTCCAGAATTACGTTGGGGGAACTGGTGAATGTGGGGACCCTTGTCTCATTCCAGTTCTTAGGAAGAGTGCTTTCAACTATTCCCCCTTCAATATAATGTTGGCTGTGTGTTTGTCATATATAATTTTTATTACGTTGATTTATGTTCCTCTGTATTGAGTGTTTTGATCATAAAGAGGTGCTGGATTTTATCAAATGCTTTTTTCTGCTTTTATTGAGATAATACATAATATGCTTTGTTTTTACTTCTGTTTTGGTTGTCATTTTACTGATTTTCATATACAGAACTATCCTTACATCTCTGGGAGGATACCCAGTTCATGCTTGATTATCTTTTTGTTGTGCTGTTGAATTTGGTTTGTGAGTATTTTGTTAGGGATTTTTACATCTGTATTCATAAAGGATATTGTTTTCTGGTCCTTTTTTGTTGCGTATTATCCTGGTTTTTGTATCTAGGTGATAGCAGCTGTGTAGAGTGAGGTAGGAAAGATTCCCTTCTGGTGTTGTGGAGCAATTTCTGTTGGAGAGGTGCCAATTCTTCTTTGTAGGTCTAGTGGAATTCAGCTATAAATCCATCTAGCCTGGGCTTTTTAGTTGTCATCAGGAAATTTTGTATTATTGATTCATTCTTGCTGCTCATCATTGGTCTGTTCAAGATTCCTATTTCTTCTGGCTTCAGGCTTAGGAGAATGTATCCATTTCCTTAGGGTTTCTAATTTATATGCAGAGAGGTTTAAATAGCAGTTTTAAATGATAGTTTGAATTTTTGTGCTATCAGTTTGAATGTTTGCCTTTTCATTTCTGATTGAGCTTCTTAGAGTCCTTTCTCTTCTATTTCCGGTTATCTAGCAAAAGATCAGTCAATTTTGTTTATCTCTTCTCAGTACTAATTTTTTGTTTTGCTGAGGATTTGGATCATTTTTATTCCATTTTAGTTAATTCTGCTCTGAGCTCTGTTACTTCTTTCCTTCTGATGACTTTGACTTTGATTAGTTCTTCTTTTTCTACTTCTTAATGTGCAACCTTAGGATGCTAATTTTCTATCCTTCTGGGGTTTTGATGTCAGCATTTAAGACTATGAACCTTCTCTTTATCACTGCTTTTTCTGTATTCCATAGATTTGGAAGCTTGTGTTACCTTTGTTGTTCAATTTGAAAAATCTTTTTATTTCCGTCTTGATTTCAGCAATAACCCAGTAATTGTTCAGCAGCAGGTTGTTTAGTTTCCATCTATTTGTGGGTTGTTTTAAAAGTTTTGTCCATTTTAATGTCATGTGTTTTTGTAGCTCCATATCTCAATAAATATTTATTCTACTGTGTTGTGGTATATACTGATCGATGGAGAATTTTGTACTCTATACATTGATGCTGTTCATTTTTTTCTACTTT
>CAUYPK010047913.1:0-111915 GCA_963574355.1 Loris lydekkerianus
GGGTTGGGCCAATGGCATGGTACCACGTTGGCTGTATCTAGGTAGAGGCAGTTTTAGGCCAGGCCTTGCTGAATCATTGCTACACGGAAGTAGCTCAGTGGATCTACTACTGGTCAGGCTCGGGAAGTTGCACTAGGCCTCAGGCACATAGCAGGGCCCAACAATTCCCTCTTTTTTTTTTGTATGGCGGAAAAACATAGCCCCTGTCTTAGGTTGCCTGCTCTTGCAGTTTCAGTCTTACCCGTCATGGGGATACAAACATCAATGGTTTGGTCCCTGTCTCAGGTTGACTGAACACAGAGTGATCTTACCCGTCTTTGGGTACTATGAATGTAATCCACCATGCAGCCTCTCCATATCCTGTCTTAGGTTGTCCCAGCTTTGGGAATCTTACCCATCATTGGTGCTATGGAGGGCGGTGAAGAATAATAGTTAGATTCTTAGTTAATGAGCCGGTGATATTGGACCTCGACCTGATTTAACTGCCTCTAACCTTTTTTGGGGGGATACAGGGCCCAAAGGTGAAGGATAAATAAGGGTAGCAGGGGAAGAAGGTAGGGTGAAAAACCATGTAGGCCCATCCACAGGGGATTTTCTAGAATTTTGTTAAACTATTTTAGATTGCACACGAACTTGATGTCCACCCTGCATACATGTGCTGGTGGTAGACAGCGTAGGAGAAAGAGGAGAAACACAAAAGAATCAGATCTGACACTAAATTCTTACGGTAGCTAAAACTACAGCCTAGCAGGGGTCCTCAAACTTTTTAAACAGGGGGCCAGTTCACTGTCCCTCAGATCATTGGAGGGCCGGACTATAGTTTAAAAAAAAAAACAAAAAAAAAAAACTATGAACAAATTCCTATGCACACTGCACATATCTTATTTTGAAGTAAAAAAACACAATGGGAACAAATACAATCACACTGCCTCATGTGGCCCGCAGGCCGCAGTTTGAGGACCCCTGGGCATGATCTCTCAAAATCCAAGTCTTGAACTAGATGTATGATATTGGACTTACACTCTCCTGACTTTCCAGTTCTTAAAATTTTGGGACTTCTTTTGATGTATAACAACACCAAGTAACTGCCCATGATGGTTTCATGATTAACACTGGCTTCTCTAAACATGCTGGAAGTCTCCATCCTGAAAAAGTGTAAGTCCTGACCGATGACCAGATTCTGAAATCTTGGCCCACTCTGATAAATATGATACTTTTAATTCATTCTCTCATGTTAAGGAATTTTACCTAAACTACCCAACAAACCCTCAAAGTGAGTGATTGGCTGGTTTAATATAGTATTCCTCTATCTTGGAAGGTATTAGCTTTTTTTTATGCTAGACGCTCTGGGTGTTGATTCCCTCCAGAAAACATTTTTTCCACAGTCTTTTGCTAAATACTTTATAAGTGGCATCCAATGTCCAGGCAGGGGAAAGATAAAAGTACTAAGAGATGACTATGGACTCTGCTCTCATGGAGCTCAACTCAAGTTGTTTTTAAGATCACATGAAAAAAGAGTTTTCTTGTGAGCTATTATTAAACATTCAAATATTTTTTCTTACAGTTTTAATTGAGCCTAGATCCATTTGAGTTTTACTTAGCCCTACTGCAGGCAGTTGACCTGTTATCCCAGGACCTGTTGCTTCTTCTCAACACTTTGGAAATGAGAACTCTCCCCACAGAGCTCTGTCTTTTCCTGAGCAATGACTTGACTCTGAGCCTTCCCTTCCTGTAATGATATTACATTGATCTGCTCTTCTAAGCAGCTCCTGAGTGGCTTCTCTGCTACTCACCCTTCTTCCCTACAGTCAATTCTCATTAGAGGAATCATTTTAAATTTAAATCAGAATTTGGTACTTCTCTGCTCGAAACAGTCCAACAGTTCCTTCCACTGAAAGTAAAAGAGAAAGGCCTTATGAGAGCTTCTAAGACCTCACCTAATGGGCCACACACTGCCCTTGCTTATTCTGTTATAACTACACTGATTTTTCCCCCCTAATCCTAGAAGTTTAAGAGACTTTTTTTAATCAAGGTGGCCAGGAATTTTTTTCCCCTGCATGCCTATTTTTATCAATTTCTTTATCTTCTATGTTAAAAAGAAATGCTTCATCAACATCTCTAGAGAAAAGCACATCAAAACCACAATGATATTATCTAACCGTGATGAGAATGGCTTATGTTAAGAAGTCCTAAAACAATAGATTTCTCTCTGACTGGATGCAAAGAGAAAGGGACTCTTATACACTGCTGGTGAGATTGCACACTAGTGCAACCTCTATGGAAAATTGTAAGGACATACCACAAAGAACTTAGAGTAGACCTGCCGTCTGATCCAGCAACCCCACTGTTAGGTATAACCTCAAGGAAAAAAAGTCATTCTATACACAGGATACTTACCCTTAAATGCTTATAGCAGCACAATTCCCATTACAAAGACATGGAAACAACCCAAATGTCCACCAATACATGAATGGATGAATAAAATGTGATATGCACATATTATGAAGTATTATTCTGACATAAAAATCAAGCTAGTACTTTTATGGACAACCTGTAGGGAGCTGGAAGTCATTCTTCTAAGTGAAACATCACAAGAATAAAGAACCAAACACATGTACTCAATACTAAATTGGAACTAATTGAACAACACTTAAGTGTACATACAGAAGTAATCTCAATGAAAACCAAGCTGGAGCAGAGGAGGGTGGAAGGAATGGGAAAATTCATACCTAATGAGTGCAGTGGGTGAAGGGCACACGTACATGTATAACTTTGACTCAATCTACACAAAAACAATGTATGAAAATAAAATGTGTACCTCTTAACATTCTGAAATGTAAAAATCCCCCTTACAAAATCGCCTCATCAGAGAGACCTTATAGAGCCATCCCGTTGAAATGTTTAAAATCCTGCCCTCTCTTCCATCATACTTGGACCCCCCCATACAGTCCTTAGATTCCTATATTCATTGTTCACCATAGTTCTAGCTATCTTTTACATATTATTCATACGACTATTTAGTTATTGAGTGGCTTCTCAAACTAAGTACAAACTTACTGAGGGCATATGAATCTATCTGATTTGCTTGCACATTTATCCGAATTGCCTGGCACAATGGCTGGTACATAACAGGGGCTCAAGAAGTGTAGACTGAGCGTTCCCACCTCTACCCTCTTAAGTAATGATCTAGTCCCAGTGGTTTTGTGCATTGTACTCGGGACACAAGAAGTGGTTACTGTCCATTTGCAGTCACCCTTGCTAATGAAAGATGACTGTGATATAAAGTAGGAAGTAAATTAATACTGTCACTTAGGGTCATTTCTCCATCTCAGCCCTCATGGAGTAGAATTTTGTAATGAAAACTTCTGACATTGGAATAAGAATAAGATGTAAAATACTTAGTTCAAAACGTATTTCTCAAGGACTCGAGAGATCTTGTGCTATATCACCAAGGATATAAAGACAAATGGTCTTTTCTTCTTCTTTTTTTACTTTTGCAAGTCATTTAATTCCCCTACAGCTATTTTCTTTTTATTTTGCAAAATGATATGATTGCACTAATTCATGCCTAATTCTGTACTCCAGCAGAAAAACTCTTAGATTACAAGACCACCTTGGATTTTAGCAAGAAGTCTAAAATGGTAGACTGGATGGAGAAAAACCAAGAGAATAAAGATAAAATTTATAATGCAGCAATGAACCAGAGTGACCCTGATATTTTAGTAAGAGTAATTTGTAATGTGGTTAATCTACATGTGACAAATTGCCTATTGTTGTCAGTTATAATTCTTGCCTAGAATAGAGAGTCCAAACATGTTCAGGCATTCTAAAGCAAGTAAAATTCATAATACTTATTCAAATAAAATGAGTAATTTATCTTTCTTTGAAAACGTTTGGTTCTCCTCAGAATGAATATCCTTTATAAGGCACTATCTTTCTCTAATAGTATTAAAAGTTGAGAAGTCTGCAGTACACGTAACTACAGACTTCCGATGTCTCACTCAAGAGTAGTTACCAGCCACCTATAAGAATGAAATGATTTCAAATCTGTTAGTTTTAGCAAGATAACTAATTGTTAATTCTGAATAGTGCATACATTAGCGCTCTTTTAAAAAATACAAGGCAAATCTATTCTATTTGCTTCACAGAAGAACGAATTGACTGACTCTGTCACAAAGGCATGTATCTTTGAATATAGCTTATAAACTTGGTTTATGGAAAACTCCACATGTCTCTAATTAGTGCATTCTTCTAATACCCATGCATTTTGTGAAGAGTACCTATTGTTCGGGATATGGTGGACTTAGTACACTCCTTGTTACTAGTTCAAAAGAATACATTTGAAAGTTCCTAACACTGACAGGAAGCACTTGTGCACTGGCAAAGACGATGATCTTGTTTTACCCAAATCAGTATTATAAATTTTCTCTCTTACTTGAAATGTCTGAATTAGAAAAAAATAATAAAACAATTATATGTAAGCCAGAAATTTTTAAATTTGCATTTGACAATTTCAAGGACATTCTAATGGTTTCAACATTAACACTTTCATGTCCTAACATCTGTCGGATTACAACTCCCTATTTTCTGATGGTTCCATTTTACCTCCTCAGGGACAGCTCTTATATTAACAAAGCCTTTTCTGAAGACAACGAACACGCGGCGGGCTCCACAACGTAATGCGGACGTTGCGCAGTCAAAGGCAGTGTCTCCAGCTCCGAGTACAATCACGGTGCCCCGTATGGATGGCAATGAAGAGTGACAGGCACACATTCCTGAATGATGAAAGGAAAACCCCATTTTCAAGTAGAGAAACCATTTCTGCATGACAGCTCAAAAGATACTTGTACTCAAAGCAGTGTAAAATTGCATCTTGCAGTTCTCCAGGATGAAGTGTCACTATCAAATTATTCTGCTTCATTGAAAGACAGTTTTATTCCCATTTTAAAAATATGCTCATATATGTAATTTCATAGTCAGTACCTTTCACTTCTTTCTTTCCTTCTAGAAGGATCGCTACAACATATTTTGATGCATTTAGGTCACAACAAACTGGAATCAGTAAATTAAAACGCTCTTTGTCAAAGTCATGATATATATTTTGAATTTAGCACAATTATATTTCTACTCTTTAGAAGAAAAAAGTGATTATGATCTATGTTACTAATTTGCAACATTTCATCAAAATAATGTATATGTTTATACATTATCTTATATAATTTCTACCTTGTAGCTCTGCTATATATTATATTTTATAAACTATGACTATTAATATGCTGAATACGAGCATATTATGCACTTTATGCAACTGAAGAATTTTTGAAACTATCTTCTTAAAACAGTTAATATAAAACTTTCTTCTTTTTACCACTTTTCTCTAGTTTTGTTCATAAAACTGGCCAGTATATACAATACTACTTTCTAAGTGTCCATTTCTCAAGGTCATTTATATTAAGGTTGGGAATCCTTAAAAAGATCTTTGTAACAAACCTGAAATATAGGTGTTCTCTATGTGTAAGAGAGCACTGTATTATCAGATTAAAAAATGCTGATGAGAAATTTTACTATAATTTTTGGAATAGCACCAAGAATAGAATAGATCTATAATATCCATAAGTATAATCATGGTGCTTGGAAGACTTTGTATTTGGAATTATACAATCAGCACCCTGTCATTTTAAAATATGATGAGTGAGTGCACTGTGACCTTCCTTAGAATGGGCTGCAGCCATCAGGTTCCCCTGGGTAAAAAGGTAGACAGGGCATGCATTTTTCACTTTAAACATCTACAAAGTAATTTAATATGGAAAGTTTCTTAACTTTTTTAAATTTGGGGAAAGAAATATAAAGTTCTTATCATTTCTACTGTAATCAGATGTAGAAATAGCTATAGCTCAGATCTCTTTAAATATATTTAAAGTTCGATTATCTGGATTTGAAGAAAATATTACAACTTCTTCAGCCCTATAACATTGACCCTAGTCAAGTTAAAGTACGTGTCAGTCTTCACTTCGGGGTGTTCTTCTTGGTTATATAAAGTGATAGGGTATCTATCAAAGTCTTTTACTTTAACTTCATACAATTACTGCTCAAGAAGAGATGTTCAATCTCTCTGTGTGGACACAAATCATGTAAGATATGTGGTGATTCATCCTATTTTAGAATAGTTCTCAGACTGAGAGTCCTGCCTTTTCTTTTAAAAACATCTTCCAATGGTTGTTAAAGACTCCCATACTTTGAAGCAATTTTTCATGATGTAGGTTAGACCTATCTATAAAAATCCTTATGATGATGCTTTATTGGAAGAATGGACAAATAGATTATTTTGACAAGTTATTATATCAGGCTTTTTTTGTGTGTGGCTTTACATTGGTATTATTCAAGGATTGATTTGAGATCTGAACAATGTCCCACCTAGCTTGAATTTAATATAAATTTATAATACATAAAACAAAAAAAACCCATTAAGAATAGAAGATAATATTTTATACCTGCTTTACTGCCTTTGGCTACAAGTGGCAAAAAGTCTTTAGATGTATAAAAACCTTGGTCCTGCGTCAGGCCTTGAAAGATGCGGTCTTTATTTGGTTCTGGCAAACCTAATAAACAGAATTTATAAAATGCCATTAGCAGAGGAGGGTCTTTTCCTCCTGGATGTTAAAAAAAAGGAGAAAACTGTGATCTCTGAAATAAGGTGGTTTTTAAAACATCTGTAAGCACATGAATATAAAAATGTATATAACACAATCTAAAGGTCCTCATAATATAATTTTCATACATAACTTAGTACCCATAACAAATTACACATTGGTATACACATACATATAAAGAAAAGAAACCTATCATGTCAATACAAGCATACACACATACCTACATACGTATAGTGTAATGGAAAAAAATCAGATATTATTTCTTAATGCTCTAAATAAAAATAAGTTTCAGCTGCAGTAAAGTGCTAACTTTAAAAAACTCAAAACTAAAAGAAAATAAGGATTCATATGTATCTAACTCTTAAAAAAGTAAGATCATTCTAAGGAAAAAAAATAGAAGAAAAACGCTCAAATGGAAAACACTGTATTTTAAGATAACAATTCAGCCACTTTGACTTGTCGACTTGTCAAAAATATAATAAATGTATTAAAGGTAAATTATTAACCAAGAAATTATTTTAACAAATAAAATGTCTTTACTAAGCAAAAATGTTTTAAAATATCATTAAGGAACATATTAAGTTACAGAAAAAAATTAAAGGAGGAGAAGAAAAAATATAAATAGCTTATCAGCACTAAGAAAATCAACTCCATTAGTAATTAAAGAACTGCAAGCCAAAGCAATGAAATATGGTTTCCCTATTAAAGAGTAAAATATTTAAGAAAATTTAACTATACTCCAAGGGTAGAGATTGAATTTTCATACTCTTTTGATGGAAATGCACATTTGTGCTCAATTCTAGAAAAGAGTGTTGAATCTATCTTAACACAAAAGCTTTAATGTACAAAAATGATCAATGCACAAAAGAAAAAAAGGACCAGAGAATACTAGAATGCCACTGAATTAATAAATTAGTTTTATTTTAAGAAAGAAAAAGACAACAAAACAAAATGTAACTATTAAAATGAATATTTGAAAAACATGGTATAATTTTATAGTCAAAACATAGCATTAAAGAAAGGATTTACAGTTTTGGCAAGACCCAAAACTGTAAAGTATGATTTAAATTTTGTAAAAATGAATGTATAAACTATATATCTGAATGGTGATTACATTTGGTGGTAGAATTATGGATATTCTAATTTTTATCATTTCTTATTTTTCAAATTCTTTACGATATACACGTATCAACTATAAAATTAGAAAGCAATTACCTATTTTGAAAGGAAAATGAATAGCAGACAAAATTTGTTTTAAAAATATAAATGAAGCAAATCCTATCACGATCACGCCATCCAAGGAAAGAGGAGAAATAGTTCATCTCAACTTGATAAACATGGGGAGAAACATGCAGATTTATGTTTCATTTTACCAATGAGTCATGGAAAAGGGGTAGGAGTTTATTTTACAGTTAAATGGAAAACAATGGGTACTGGCTGGTGGACCCAGAATAATAAACACAGTCCAAGGATGACTTTTGTCACATGAAAAGAAGGTAAGTGCCATATCTGATCTGAAAGCTGAGGAGTTTTGTAAATTGTATATAATCAGCAATAAACTAATGTTGTGTCTTCAAATTAGGCCAAACATTTTTTTCCCCTGTCCAGCACCCCCTTCATCTCTTTCTCTAGATAACTTGCTCATAAATTATTTTCAGACCCTTTATTTTTAAAATTAGTTTAATTATCTAGAATGGTTAGGAAAGTCATTCAACTTCCTTTTGCCTCTCCTGCAACTGGAATGGGGAAGAGACTTTTCTTCGTTTTCTTACATGGAAGTAACTGAATATGTACTTGAAGACTCTGGAATGGCAAAACAGTTTCTCCCAAAAGCTATAAAAAGATGACTATAGGTCAGGCTGCATACTTGATTTGTCAAATCAACATATAAATATGCCACATTATCAATGTTAAGATTTAAATAAGGACTTGTGTTCCGTCTCCTCTCACTGTACTACAGTATGGCTAAAAAATATGTCCAGGACTACTTCATTTTCATGTTAAAAACAGCAAACAAACAAGAAGGAACACTAGCTGAAGTACTACACCATTCTCGGGAATGGGAAAAGACAGAGACAGTATCAGTGGTGGAGAAGAGTTCAAAGATACTGGCAAGAAGGGCTAGAATCTGTTCTTTATCGGCTCCTATTTTGAGCTTTTACACAACTTGCCCTGGTTAAGGCAGAGAGGGAGCTTAACATCTGTAGTTATTTCCTATAACCACTGCTAAAATAACTGTCACCTTTAGAAGTGCAAGGCACTCTTTCAACAGCACACCGGGGGACTCACCACGACGACTTTTCCTCTCTTTCAAGGATTGTTTCATAAGAAAAATGCTTTGGAAAAACTTAAATTTCATTTTTCCACATGGATCAAGACACTGGGAAAGACAACTGAGTTTCCTAAGCTTTCATTCCACTCTGCATTTATCATGATAATGAATTTAACATTTATCGGATCAGATTCTCCCTGTAAATGTTCAAGAGGGCACTAGTTGGATGTTCTCACCTAAGAATGCTGGTTTAAGAAGAGGAAAAGTGAACCAGTAATTAGACAAGATCCTTATGATTGGATTATCCCTGCAGATTACTTAGTCATACCCCAGGTCACACACACCAGAGTCCCAAGGTCCATGGAGCCCTACTCCCCTCCTGGGTGACAGGCCATACTTTATGGCCTACAAGAGTGCATCAGAAGCTTTTCTCAGGGGTGCTTTGACAGCCGGCTAAGCATGATGCTGGGCGGTGATCAGCAGGTGAGCTTTGTCACCAGACAGATTTTTGGTGTGAGTCCTTCCTCCCCCATGTACCAGCTCCATATTCTTACACAAGTTCCCGTGATGGTTAGTTTTAAGTGCCCCCTTGGCTAGGGTACCATATGCAGTTATTCAATCAAATATTCTTCTAGGTATAGCTGTGAAGGCCTTTTGCAGATATGGAAATTATCTACAATCAGTTGATTCTAAATAAAGGAGATTACCTAAATGAGGGCGTGGCCTTTTCCCAACCAACCAATCAATCAAAGGCCTTAAGAACAAAAGTGAGGTTTCTCTGATGAAGAATAAATTGTCTTAAGACTGCAAAGTCACCTCCTGCCAGAGTTTCTAGTCTCCTGGCCTGCCCCACAGAATCTGGCCTTGCCATTATGAACGTCAATTCCTTAAAAGAAATTGTCTGTGTCTCTATCCGGTTATGTATCCATCCTACTAACTCTGTTATTATGGAAAACTGTGACACTGAGTTCCTTTATCTCTGATCTACCACTTTATTTCTAAAAGAAAGACAATTATGTTTCTCTCATGGATGTAATTTTTTTTTAATTAAATATACATGTAAAGAAAGAAAGATACTATTAAGACCTACATATAGTGATTGCTCAGTAAAGATAAGCTATTAATATTAAGATAGTTTTGTTTATTCTGTAGTTTATCAATTCTATCAAACTTCATATCTCATGGCAAGGAAAAAACAAAGCATAAATCAGAGTAAAGTAATAATCTTAACAAATTTAAATAAAGTTCTACAAAGAAAGAAAAAATGGGGCAACTTTAAGTGAAATAAGAAAGAGAATGAGACTTGCACATTCCCATCTTTCAAAGGAAAATTTCCTTCAGCGTAGGTGGCATATTAATAAATAAGGTATGTGCGTACACCCAGATGATTTCAAAGTGACACCGAAATGACTTTTTAATTCACCTTTTAGTGGGAAGGAGGGAGTTTATGAATAAAGAGGAATTAACGAAGAGTTCAAAAACAAAACAGTTCAGCTCAAAGTGTATATAGTGTTCTTTGCTTTTCAAGAAGGCCAGATAAATTATTCATTTCTCTGGAATAGTAACTTAAATTTTTGGTGTTTCAGCTCAGCATATATTTCTACAAAGGAATGCCTCCTTAAAAATTATTGAAAAATGGCGATTTTCACATTCTTTGAAAGGGAAAGAAATAAGGAAAGAAAATTTGCTTACATTATAGAAAATTTAATTTACTATTTCTGGACTACTGGCAGTATTCTAAATGCCTGGCGTATAGGTAATTAGTATATACAGGGTATCACAAAACTCACCCCTAAAATTGCCATACATAGAGAAAATGGGGAATTGTAGCTAAATGTACCTTTATTTACAAAATATTCATCAGAAAATTTTACAAAATATTCCCTAGGTGTTGGACACCTCCCTCTTTGTAAAATTTTGCAATGAATATTTTCTAAATAGAGGTAGATTTAGCCACATTTCCCCTACATATTACAACCTTAGGGGCGACTTTTGAGACATCCTGCATTATAACTCATTTTTAAAATAACTCTATGATACAACTAATGTTATTACTATTCATATTCGAAATATGAGGAAATTAAGATAGTAGAAATTAAATAATTTTGCTGAAGGTCACTGGACAAGTAAGAAGCCAGGCTGATTTCTAACCTCGACAGTCTCAGTGATAGAGTCTATTCTTGAACTTGAAAATGCTGCATTTTTCATGTATAATATTATAATCAAGAACCATTATAATGTTCCATAACCAGTGATATCTAAACTAATAACCAACATCCATGTATTAAGTTTCACTCCGAGGCGGTATGTATGCGTGCATATATGATCCAGCGCATGTCTGCAGCCAGGTTCCAATGTAGGAGCAGAGAAAAGACTGGAAGCTTCTCTGAAATGCATTTTTTAATTTTTTTTAGTTTTGTAATTATTTTCTCAAGTACCATTCCTTTCTGAAATGTTTTCCTTTTTAAGTGCATTCCCTTTGGCTATCCACTGGTTATTTTTCATTATTTGATATTTTTGAAACATGTATCCCTGCTTTCTTTTCAAAGCATCTCCCTCTGGAACAACTACAGAATAAATAGCAGCAGAAAACTCTCTCTTTGTGCCCATATCAAGTTGTGCACAACTTCAATTAACATTAACAAGATTTAAATATTCCGTTCCTTGTTATCACCTAGTAAGTAATAATTAGGAAATAAGCTTTTAAGGCTTAGTCTTCACAGCCGTTGAAGGGCCACGTTTAAGAATGACTCAGATTCTGTTAATGTTTAGTGCGTTTCTTTCCCAGGTCACTTACTCAGTGTTAACTGCAAGGAGTCCGCATTTGTGTGATGTCTCTTGTTCTTGCAGTCATCCACTTGCATGACAGCTAAGCCATCATGGGAAAGAACATCATCTGATAGACCTGTCTTTGGAGAAAGCCTTCCAAGTCCCACAGGAGTGGAAAGACAGCACAGACCACTGAGAAACTACCTTGAGCTCCTGGCAAAAGGCTGTGGATTACAGAAATGGGCAGTGCTCTGGTATACAGAGCGCTCCACAGGCACATCAATGCTGTCTGTTTCTCACCAAGTGCTTTTCCAATAACAAGATTTTAGTAGACAAATATAGTGGCGCTGATTATGTCACCACTCTCAAGTTTACTGCATGCGAACAGCAAAACAGAGCTGATGGCAAACGTCATAGTTATTCACAATGAAAGTCCTTTTGTATCTGAGATCCCACATTCTTCGCAGAGAAGTATGCTGTATTACTTCGGTCCTCATTTTCTAACTGTGGCTTGGGAAACGGTGCTGCTTTAGGGAGAGCATTAAAATGTATAAATTAAACATGGATTCATTAAACAAACTCACACTGAGGGCCATCAGGTTATCTAAAACCACTCTCTTTATAAAAGATTATTTCAAAAACCTGTGTCTCTGTAAAAGAAAAGTTAAGGCAGCAATTGACTTTATTTTTGTTGACTACATCTTTTACAATGTCTTCATGCCAACTGACTTATTTCTGTATCTATCTGTAAACAGAGGGAATTGTATTACGAGTTAAACCTTAGAAATCAAACTTCCTGCATTAAAATTGTAGTTCTAGCATGCTTTATGCTATTATGACTTTGGTCAAGTAAATTATTCTTTATAAACAACAGCTTCATCATAAGATTATTGGGAGAATGACTTGAAGAATGGTTATGTACATCTCTTTGCAAAGATGTGAAAGCAATGTTTCCTCTAATTTTCATTCTCTTTCTTAATGACTGTTGATAGTAAAATGCTGCATTGAAGTGGACATAAATTAGAAGTTCACCTGGTTCATGACATGTTCAGTTAATGTTATTACACACATAAGTGGCCACTATCAGACAGGATGTCACAGAGGCCACGACACTTCACGTCTCTTCAAGAATGGAAGGCTGTGGCCAGAAAGAGTTTTCTAACTTCATTCATTCCACAGACAATGAAATCAAACCACATAGGTGTCACAACCAGGGAAGCAGCAAGATAAAGACGCTCTACCATTTAACGTGTCACTCAAATCAGAACAGTAAAACATCATGCCTCAGACAGCACTGGCCAAGGAGTCCGAGGAACTGGGTTCTAGTCCCATGATTTCCATTTCTAACTCTCCTTGGGTAAAGCTGCCTAATACTATGCTTCTCAAATTCCTCGACTGTAGGCAGAAGATAAAGGTTTTGTTCTGATTGCTGCAAAGGGTTGTTCTGAAAATTAAATAGAAAAGTGAACCCAAAGCACTATGGTAAATCTAAAACTATTCAAACGTAGGTCATTATTACTGTCTTAGGTAAAACGTGAAAACCATGGAAAACATGTTCACACGACAAAGAGATTTGTAATATATACTTGCAAGTTCAGAAGATATTATAATTAATCATAAGAAGCCATTTAGAAAGCTATATTTAAGATGTATAAATATATGTATAAAACCATAAAAGTACATAACTTTATATACATGTATGTGCATCTATGCGCACTTATATATATTAGAAAATAAATTATTTCTGTATTAAATCAAAACAGTTGTGATTATGATATGGAAGTAAAAGATTTCTTTCAATGCACTAAGCATGCCACAATTCCATGATGGATTATAAAAAGTTTCATCTGTCACTTAAAGGACTAATATCTTACTTTCAAGGGAAAATAGTGCCATATGGGCTATCATTCTAGAACCTATATATTGATTAGAAAGAGAACAGATCAATGGTACCCTATTGTGTTTCTTTTCTCAATAAAACTACTATCTTCTCCCTAGTGACTGTAAATATGTTTAGTTCTGAGTGTTCAGACTGAATTCAGAAGGAATGGTGTGATTCAATGCAACACATATGAAATTAGATCACCATGCATCACAATAGTATTCATTGCATTGATTTTTCAAATCCCCATTAAACAGCTGTCTCCTGCAACTGCCATCTAGTCCTTCTCTCAATGTGACCACACACATTGTGAGGATCACACAATTGGCTTGAGCATAACAACAAGATTAACACTTTAAAAAAATGTTAAGAATGGTGTCCCATTTCAAACCCTAACCTTTCCCTCACACACAGTATTTTTGTAATTTACAGAAGCATATATCAGTAATGAAGTCCCAAACCAACTGGAATACTGACCATTCTCATATACTTTTTAATAATCTGACAAATACTGAACCAAGGTTCCCTCTTTGCATTCAATTGATAAAACAGTGAAGTTTAAAAAGTGTTACAGAGAGAATAAAGTACTCAAGGATGATTCCATCATTACCAATGTACTTCAACTAGCTTTTATACTTCACATATACAATACCTGCAGATTCTATCACGCCAGTGCATTCAGTTTGTATAGCATCATATTCGAATTTACTATCAGATTCCAACTTAGAGTACATACAGGCAAGAAAAACAATACATATAAAAAGAATGGAACATATTAACAAGTACAGTATACATATGAAATGAATTGAATCTGAGTACTTAAAACTCCTCTAGAGAATTTCTTTTAGATTATAAACATTAAGCAATTCCACATAATAAAATCAGAATATGGTTCACCACGCATTTTTGGTCATGTAAGTTTTACTTCCTTCATGTATTTAGAAAAATAAATAGATTGTATTTTGCTTAATAAAATAATAGTCTTCTTGGCAAAAATGGATAAAGGATCCTAGTGTATATTTTATTTTCCTGAAAAAATAATTTCTACTCAGACTTCACATTATCTCTATTCTAGCTACAGCACATTACACCTAACTCCGTGTACAAGAAAAGAAGTATTTTTTCATCTTTTTGTAATATTCCAATTTTCTTATAAGTAGCAGAAGTTATTTTAATAATTAAAATTAAATCTTAAGATACACACAGGTCTAATTAAAATATCTCTTCTAGAAAAGATGTATTAATGTAATTTCATGTGTATGTCACAAAACTATACCTATTCCTTTGATTTTGGTACTATTTATTCAAACATGTCTTGCCCCTTGGGCCTTTTCTCTTCTTTATTTCCCTCCCTTCTATTTTTTCCATTTCTTTTTTCTCATTTGGCTTTTGCTATAAAACAATTTCCTTAAATTTTAATCCCCACATTGTGAAGTCCGGGTAGGCAAAAAACTCAAACAATTATGCCTCAGGCAAAAGGGTTTTTTTTGTTTGTTTGTTTTGTTTTTTTTCTTAATGATTGGGAGTTTTTAGATGGTGTTAGGAAATTACTATTTAGGACTGTGTAAGTATACTATATCCCAAAGTAAAGAAATCATTAATAATAAAATACTAAAAAGGAACAGTTATATTACAAAATAAATCTACCAGGCTTACAAAGAAAACAAATTTGCAACAGCCACCTGCTGTGGCGATGAGGCAGTAATCTCAACAGCAGGAAATAAAAAGGGAAGAGAGGAGAAAAATACAAAAGCACAGACATTAAAAAAGTAATTAAAACACTTATCTCCATCCACATACATAACGAAAAAAACCCTCAACCAACCACCTAAAAACATACTCTATTGAACTGCACAGCAGGAAACAGCATTAAAGCTGCCACCATAAACACACATTTTGTAGAATGAAGAAGACCCCTTTAAAAATGTAATCGCAGAAGTATTACTAATGTGTTAATCACCAGTAAATGTACCACACATTCATCATATTGTATTAGTTACTTTCTTGAAGGTATTTTTAATTGTACTTCTCTCTATTTTTTTACTCAGAAAAATTCTTAAATACAGGCACCAATAACCTTTTTTATTTGCAGTCATTCTAGTGAATTCTAAAATCATATTAGTCTGTATATGAAAAACCTTCTTTCTGTAACAATTTTTAATGTATCATTCTTTAGATAATGCATTTCAATGGTTTCCTTAAAAGCTAAAGAAATCTTTGCTATAACACTAGAATGAAACGAACTGAAATGCAACACAAGAGTTAGGGTCGTGGATTAAAGCTGAAATGAAAGTTAATAATCATTTTGAATGGCCCAAATATGTTCTGACCTTCACAGCCCTGCAAAATCAAACAGTATAAGCATATGGGGGCAAGAGGCAGGATTTGCGCCTGATCCCCATCGCGGCTGCTGTAACTTAATTTCTGTATCTGTGTGCTTCTTCTCCTCACCCTGCCTGTAAAACAAGAGAGTCACTCAGGTCAGAATGAGATCTCACCAATGACGCTTGACTGTGCTACTTACATAGCTCATCATACTCTTAGCTACAGTTTCCTCATCTTTAAAATGAGAAGAATTATAAAATTGTATCTCCTTATAGAGCTGTTATCTGTATGTAGGAGCACAATATGTCTCTATATTGTGGTAATAATTTAATCTTACAGGTAAAAAGGTAATTCACAAGCATAGATATTGGTCATGCTGCCCTATAATTATTTTATCTTATGATGATTTTTACGGCTTAGTGTCATATCACTTTAATTATGCAAATTCCTCTTATACTTTGAATGATACATTTCTAGGAAAATGTATCTTATCTTACTCTAAGCCAGCAGTTCTCAACCTGTGAGTTGTGACCCCTTTGTAACAATGAAAATACATTATGGCATTAGGAAGGTTGAGAACCACTGCTCTAAGCCATTACTGTGATTTTATAAATTTTCCAAGAAAATACTTGTCAGTAGATATTTATAAGACACATGATAGGCAGAAATAAAATATTAAATTACTTCCATGCTTAGATATATTTGGGATGTATTTAGTATCACTGACAAATTATTGAGCAAAAAACTTGAAGCTAGAATACTTCTACCGAAATTCAGAAAATATCACAAGATAATCACTTTCCAAAGACATTCTTGATGAATGCACATAGTCAGCAATTCTAGAAATATGGGACCTCAGCTGGTTTATCCACAAACAGGTAAATTATCTAGAAAGTTTTCCTGGGGGGTTTCTGTTAGACTATTAGATAATTGTGACTTTGTACAACTATGCATTTTATTATGTATATGTAATAGGATCTAAACCTTTCCTTACATTGTCCAAGGAGCCTATGATTCAAAAATGGCTAAAGAATCAACATTTCTCAACTCTTAAAACTAAGTCAATTACACTGTGCCATCTCTACATGCCTTTCTAATGTGCAGACTATGGTTGTAAATGTCAAAATGCATTGTGATCATTCACACCCAACAACCACTAGACACCATAAATGAACACGAGTTTATACAAGAATTTCTAAGTCTGGTGTAAGGGAAAGCAATGGTTTTTAACATCAGGCATAACTATGTTCATATCTCTACTCCACTACTTCATACAACGTTGCATAGTCAGAATGATTTAAATTTTAAGTCTCTATCTATAAAACCTGCCTTGAAGAAATATTAATTGAGATAATATAGCTCAATAATAAGATGATTGCTTAGTGTGGTGATGGCATATGGAGCACGGTAATAATGACCTTTATGTATTTTTAACTGTTAAAAATCCTATTATTTTCATACATTTCCATTCCTTGATACGATTGCTTCTTCAATATTAAACACAATTTTAATATATGTAAAATGCCATAACACCCATCATAACAGTAAAATTGTAGGCACTTTCCAAAACTTAGTCCCAATTGAAATTTCCTTAATTATTGTTAGTTAACCATATAAAACTTAGCAGGCTTGATGTATAATCATGATATATCTAGTTCTGAAATTCACACTATATATAAAAAAGTTGATCCTAGCAAGCTCAACTTTTAGATTTGGAAACCGGTTTAATGTTTTAAGAACTGTGCTTAAGATCAGCAGGAAACAGAAATCTTAGGTGTTTATTTAACTGCTTATTTGTTAATATTTACTGAATGCCTACTATGTGCCATGCCACATATTAGGTCCTGTGAACACACAGATGAATAGCTTCCAGTGTAGTGGAAGGACATGTCATTAGAACAGAGCAAAATATGTGCTATGAGAGAGGAATGGATAGGTTATCACAGCAGCAATCACAAAGTTATCACCTGAATTAGAGACAGCACACTCAGCTGAGTCTTAGACGATGAAAGTTTCCAGTCAGAGAAAGGAAAAGAATGAGCTGCATCTACATAGCAGGATGGGATATGTGTTCAATCTGCCAAAAACCAGAATATACTCAAGAAAACAGCTAGGAAAGAACAGGGAACAGCAAAACTGGAACTCTGACAGGTAGTCAGGGCCCAGACCATAAAATTCACATTACACCGGGGAGTTTGGGTCTTACATTTTAGGCAATGATACAATCAGCTTTGTATATTAGCATGGATGAACTGGTGGTGGTGTGTAGACAAAAGCTGCAGGGAGGAAGAATGAAAAAAGGTAAATCATGGAAGGGGATGCTGCACAAATCCAGATAAGAAAGAAAAACGTCCCTTGCTCTTCTCTACCTGGATTTCTCCACCACTACCGTGGCTTTGCAGGGGTGCCCACAACCTCAGTACAAACCTCAACTCACCCTCCTGAGGCAATATCTTCATTGACAGATAAGTAATTTAAATTATGGTGTTTTTATTAAGACAAATACAAAGAGATTATGGATTAAAATGCAAATTTTGAATGAAATTTTAATACTTCAAAGAAATTCTGTATCTCGCATTTGAAATTGTGCCTCCAGATTCCCCGGAAGTATGTTTTCATTCTCTTCTTCTATTATAGCAAGTTTAACAGTAAAAATGGGGCTTATACTAAGATACTGGTGGCACGGAGGCAGAAGAATAAAAATACATTCTCAAGATATTTAGGAGTTAATCCCTTAGGATTCGGTCCCTTGTTGTATGGAGTAGAGGAAAAGAGCTAGGCCAAATCTGAGTTTCAACTTTAGGGACCTCAAAACTAGTGTTACAATTTAGTAGAACAGGGGAAGATTCTAGAAGAATAATATAGTTCCATTTTGGACATATTCAATGGAATGTGAAACAACAGACTGAAACTCGTGAGAGAAATCTGGTCTGGACAAACAGATGTGAAAATTATCAGCCAAGAGGTGGTGCGGGAAGGCAGAGATGCTGACGGGACAATGTGTACAGTCATCAGGAGACACAGCCAGGGAGGAGCCCAAGACCCACACAGCATTAAGGGAGGAATGAGACCAGGAGCTAAAATGGACATGGAGGCAGAGGAGAGGTCGTAGAAGGTGGCATGTTGGATGCTAAGAGAGAAGTACCGGGACATACTTTCTCGCTGTTGGTAAAAAAAAAGTAGATACAGACTTAAAAACAGACATTTCTCTAGTATATGAACACTATGTACAATGTAAGGTAGAAAGAAGCAGTGTTCAGAGGAATGACTTTGACTTTAGGAATGGTCTTTCTTGATTTTTAAATATTTTTCAAGGCTTCTGGCCTACAATTAATTTTAGAAATAATATAACCAAAAATATTTATTGAAAGAGAACATTTAACACCAAAAAAGCAACAAAATACCATTGCACTGATTGTAACTATGAGAATCAATTTAAACGAGGCAAATCAGACAAGGATGGGGGGAAATCCCATGACAATGTCCATTCAGGAAGGTTTTCCAGGGGTAGTGCCAGGCAAAGAGGGAAAGGGAAGTCCTCCAGAAAGGGAAAACAGCAGACACCTTCCCAGGAATCACTGCAGTGGGTAACATATCCCACATAGGGTGTCACCAAAGTTGCCAGACATAGTGAAAAGGGGAAATGATAGCTAAGTGTATCTTTATTTACATAATATTCATTGCAAAAGTTTACAGAACATTTATAAAATATTTTGTACCTGTCGGCTACCTCTTTGCAAAATGTAGTAATGAATTTTTTTGTAAACATAAGGACATTTAGTTACAATTCCCCATTTTCCCCATGCATGCTACTTTGGAGCACCCTGGGGAGTGCTTTCTTAAATTAATCACTTCTCAACCTTTTTGGGTAAGACCAAGTAAAGAAGAATTAAGAATGAATTAGTAACAACTACAATGTCACAATAATTAGATTCTGAGTGGATAATGTAAATGGACTTAGATCATGTAATATTTCATTGATTAAAAATGATCTTTAGAAGAGTTCTTATACTTTTAAAGAAATACATTAAAACTAAAAGGTTGAATGAGAGAGGTGCTGCTTTTCTACTAGGATTTGAAATCTCACAGAAGGGCACACTCATGTTCTGTTTACCCTACTACTAATTTTCTGAAGTCTGAAAGCAAAACCAAAGACTCCTAGACATTAGAAATATAAGGTTAACTTTGCAACACCTAAGTTTGCTCTCACCTGCTAGCTACAAACTAGCCTACCTCTCTGTAGCTTACATTGTTCACCTTGAAAATGAAACTTGGCATACTCTCTCCCCTTACCTGTTCTGCAGACTACTGAATTATGAAGCCCTTAAACAGACATGAGCAATTTAATTAATAATAATGGAAATTATTTTCATTTTATTTATTTATTTATTTATTTAGAGACAGAGTCTCACTATATTGCCCTCGGTAGAGTGCCATGGCATAACAGCTCACAGCAACCTCAAACTCTGGGACTTAAGTGGTTCTCTTGTCTCAGTCTCTCCCAAGTAGCTGGAACTACATGTGTCCACCACAACGCTCGACTATTTTTTTTGTTGCAGTTGTCACTGTTGTTTAGCAGGCCCAGCCCGGATTCGAACCTGCTAGCCTGGGTGTATGTGGCCGGTGCCATAACCACTGAGCTACGGGTGCCACCCTATTTTTATTTTAATTGATGCACGTTATATAGGCAAATAGTACAGATTTCTTTTTTCCTACTACTGGAGGAAGAAACTCTAATAACTCTAGTAACAATGAAGGGCAGAGTAATTAGGGAGATCAAATTGAAATTCTATGTTAGAAATTATTATAATAATATAATTTTTGGAAATTATTTACATTCTTGATGAGCCATATAATAGACACACATTCATAAATTAAATTATACTCAAGAGAACTAAGCCACTGTAATGATAGTATATAGAGCATACATCTTGACATTATCCATAAAAATTTCATGTTTTTTAAGTCCATGTGAAATAATGAATTACGTCCCAAATGTCTTTGGTTTAATGATTTAAGAAGTCAATTCTTTAATACATTTTTCTTTTTTAAGTTTCAGAATAGGTGATTTGTATTCCAATATATGGTTTCAGGGCCATGTTTTTAAATCACTGTAAATATTTTCATGCTTTTTAAAGAAGGCATATCTAATGCTAAGCCACTGCAGTTCTGCTTCTTTGAGCATGGAGTGTAGAGGGCCAGTACCGTATCAACAATTAAATCTAGTTTAGTCAGTTTACAATCCAGACACAATCTAGATACTTTCGAAATCCTAACTTCCTGTTTACCAGTGCATACTACAGATTATAAAGCAAAAGAGAAAGTCTTTTCACCACTGTCTTAAATATAGGTTTAACATCATATGAGCTCAGAAATAATATTATAAGCATTTACATTTGTAAATTGATTTATTAGTTAAAAATATTTCCCATCTTTTTGAGTTCCACAATGGGCCCCATAGACTAGATATCTTTATGCCCATTTATAGATGAGCAAACTAAGGTTCAAGGAAGTAAAAGAAGTTTTCTAAAATCTCATAGCTAGTAAGTGGCAAAGCCAGATTTAAACCAGTTAAAAGTCTTAAATACAGTTGTTTCTTCTACCCTTCCATAAAATACATTATAGGGTAGCATATAATCTTTATTGTTAGGGAGAAATAAAGGAGCCTTAACCTAGTCTGAAAATTTGGCATATATAAGGATCTGTGGCACCTTAAATTTTCTAAATGTTAATACAGCAGTTTTATTCACAAGAAAGAAGAAAAATAACAAGCTGTAAAGATTAGCAGATAATTATTAACATATCATCCCACCTACGCTACATTTTCAAATGATTTTAGGTAAACTATGCCCACTTAAATTTAAATGATGTCTTGTAAAAGGATCTTCTAAGCACTATTCATTTGTTTAAAGCACAGATTTACAATGACAAACCTATCATCAATTCATTTTGATGAAAGGGAAATAATTAAAGCCTTCTTTTCTTTCTTTCACTGTAAGTTATTTGACCTATGTTAAATCAACGATCAAATTTTCATTCATTATTTCTCCATGAAGGATTTTTACCAGCTAAAAAAAGTATAAATCTTCATTTGTCAAATTTAAACTATGTCTGTTGACGTTGCTATCAAGGCTCCTAGCTCTTATCCTTTAAAAACAGCAAAATATTGGTCAAGTCACACAACCTCCCCACAGCCTCAGATGACCCCTTGAATCAATAATATTTGTAACCTGTAAGTGCACGGTTACGGAGAACAGAAGGCGAGCGCTGTCCTTGTTAACCACATTGAGCTATGATACTACATCTGACTCCCTTGTGTGGCCTGTGATCAATTTTAATCTCCTGACCAACAATAAAAGAATGCAGACTCCTGTTCTGGATTCAGCTTAAAAAGAGATTATAGATTTGTATGTCTGCAGTGGGAATGAAGATTTAATTCAACTGGCATTTCAGGAAAGAATACATCTAAACTATCATTCCTCCTCATTACCCTCACTGCTTCCAGGTCTTTTATCGACAGAATTAAATATGGAAAAATGTGTACACAATGGGTTAAAAAGCAAGGCTGTCGTTGTGGACACACGATCAACTAACTACGGAAGCAGACTCCATAGTGGTTTTACTATTACAGGATTGAAGGTGGAATCAGTTTTCATATCTCAAATTACTTTATAAAGATGGCAATTCTGTGCTCAACTTCTTCATGTGAAAACCCTACTTTTTTAAGCAATTAAAGAATGCATCATTTACTAAAATCATAATTAACTGTTTCCAAAATACATTTCCAAAATCCAGTAGATTGGTACATTTAAAGGGATTTAAAATGCAAATTATCTATACAAAAAGAAAAAAGACATCACGAGTTTCAGTATTAGTTTTTAATGTTTACTTGTAACTCTATCTGCGTGTCTATATATGCAGATATATACACACATACACATATATATGCACATTCACATACATATGTTAACACATTTACACACAAATGTGCATAAATTCTTATTGTTAGAAGTAGGCTGAATATAAGGTGTTCCAAGAGTTTACAGGGAAAATCCATGCAAGTATAATTTGGAGATTCTATAATTACTCTAAATAGCTTTGTCAATAGATAAAAAAAAAAAAGTCTAATTCCACATCATCACCATCATCCAAGGGAACAGTTTTTGAGCACTCACAATGCATCGTGTGCACTGCAGGACAACCCACTGAGCCAGAGTCTAAGTTTGATGTCTGACTCTGCTACTTCCCAGCTGTGTGATTTGGAGCAAATGACTTTACAACCTTTAAAACATGTTTTTCATCTGTGACACAGGAATAAAACCCTTCGTGGCAACATCATGAAAGTTAGGGTTTTTGCAATAACTAAATAAGTTGATAAAAGCAAGCCTAGCAATGTGTGTGGTACTTAATGGTCACTAAATTGGTGTCAGCACTAGTCAATGATTTCTGGGTCATCCATTCAGTCTTCATGAATATTCATCCGGTGCTCCTGGCATTGCAAGGACCGTGTTAGGGAACAAAGATGAACCATGTACACTCCTTACAATCTGAACTTGTAAGTATCTTAACTTCTTCTTGGAATCAGCCTTCTCATTTGAAAAATTAAGATCCTGCAATTTATCTTGGGGGACTGCGATAAAGATCGAATAAAATTAATTATATAAAAAGCTGAATTACTGGATGGATGGACACATATATGCTATGCTTTAGATCAGAAAAAAATAAGTCAAGAATCAGCTCAGATGTTAATTGATAAGTGAAACTAAAATATCACTAGATTATAAACATTGAAATAAAACAGGTAAGAAGTTTTTACATGAACTCCTGGCAAAAAGTAAATTTGTCCTGTTGCCCACAAAACAGAAATCATGGTCCAGTGAAAATGTCAAAGAAATATTTCTTTCACAGGGTCTGACTTATCTTTGTTTATTAATTATGAGGCAGGTTCATAGCTCAAAAAGCCCAAATTTGATAAGGGCAGTCAACTTACTCTAAAACCAACAAGGTAAGTTATGTTGCTCTAGACCAGGAAGGTGTAACTATTTTATCATTTGATCTTAAAATACTTAATGCAGCCTTCAACAAACCAAGTGGTTTGACAAGTCTCTAGAAAAAAAAAAAAAAAGAGGAGGAATCATTTTGACATATTTATTTTAAGAACAATGACTCTGCCTTAGACAACAGTAGTAAATTAGTAATGAAATCTTTTTCTCTATGCAAATTTTAGCAATTAAAATTATATTTGTTGCCTTAAGCTGAATATTAATCGGATAGTTAAAACTATGGATTTGAAAAGATAGCAGCATTATAACCTTATCAATGTGCCAATCTAATCCAATCCTGTGCCACACACACTCACAACTGGTGAGTTTTAATGAGCTGTTGGTGATGAAATCATTCATTTTTTTCCCAAACACAATGTCATGCTAAATTTAGAGGTAAAATGAGAAAGAAACCAGGCCTGTGCCAGCATCTTCCGTGCAAAGAAACTGGTGAATATCAGACCCAGTGAAGTAAAAAGTAGAAAGATAAATCTAATTGCAGTGTGTTCAAGGTTAAGACACCAAGAATTGAGCACAAATGCATGAGATTCAGAGTCCAAAGCTGGCATAGGGAGCAGGACAGAGGAAAAAATACTGAAATTAAGATCAAACAAATCAGGGTTTCTTGCACATTGACTGATTCGGGGAAGATGGCGTGAAACTAAAAACCATTGTTTTAGAAAACTTAAAAGTTCTACACTATTTGACAAAAAAAATTGCCATAAATTTGCTAATGTAAATTAGAGGTTCTGTGTAAATTCTGAGCACCTAAACTCATGTGTTATCTGATGAGAGTTGTGTATGTGGGTACACACGCAAGGATTATCCATATATGCACACAAATTCACCACTGTACGTATGCAAGTAAGAGCTAGGTTTATCTGTCTGAAAATGTACATGTGTATATGTTTTAGCAGTATTTGTTATGGTATAACTTTATCAAAAAATGAGACAATTAATTGACTTATCTGGGTCCCTCTGACAGCTCAAAAACCACTCGCAAGCAGCAATAGGTAAAGCTGCTTCCAGTGAAACCACCTCTCTCCCTTCTGACATTTTTTATCCTCACCCTCTTCCAACCTTCTTTCAGGATAGAAATGACTAAGGATCTTTGACTGCCATTTTTCAAGGTGGTTTAAGACACACAGACAATTTAGAGATAAACCAACTGCCCCGTCAAGTGTACGTTTTAGCCAAACACTCAAGTTGTTCACTACCTAGTTGCTCGTAGTTGCCGGGCCCCTGACTGGTCTGTGTCCACGCTCTGCTGGTTATTCAATATTTGAATGTCACTTCTCAGATCTATTCAAATTAAAGCAAACATGAGGATGAGAGGGCAGGACTAGTTTTCTACGCTAACATGGCAACCAGGTGAAGTGGTCAGGGGAAGGAGTATAGAGAAACAAAGACAGAGATACCATCCCTTTCCCTTTTCTCAAATATTTTCTCAAAATGTTTAACAACGTCCCAGAGTGCCTCTAGTTTTCACTGACTCCTTGAATCCTCTTCTAACTAGCAAATATTCCCATAGCTTTCTTATGAACATGACCTTGGGGTGTGACTTTATGACTAGAAGATGCATAAATGACTCATCAATCATCTGGCCACACACCAAATATTTAGGGTCTATCCTATTTCCACAAGTCCCCCTTATAACTGATATTAATATTAAGTGGTATTAAAAGTAGAAAGGGCAAAATTAGACCAATTAAACATCGTGTTGTATTTTTAAAATTCAGCATATTAATACAATATAATATTATCTCTGTGGAATTTCATTTTACATGATAAAAGAACTAAGAAGCATCTGATCAATAAACAGAAAATCAAGTTGCATGTTCCCACTAGGTTGTTCTAACAAGGATTAATCTCAGAAATGTTGGTGCATGCCTAATGCGCTGGCTTTTAATCTTCTCACACCAGTGGGTCTAAAATACTTGCTATTAGCACTAATGTAAAAAATTAATACTTTACATATGGCTATCCACTGTACTCAAATGAAGGGGTTAATGGTAAAATAAGCCTTTAAAGATGTAAATGATCCCTCCCATGTGGCTGGAAAATAGCTCAAGTGTTTGTCATTTAAAATTATTAACATATAGAAACATTATTATCTCTGCAGTTAATATGCACCTCACTGAAAATCTCATGCTCTGCGACAATTAAGAAAAGCAGCATCTTTAATGATGTTATAAAACATATATCATTTATTAAGCAGCAAACACTATCCTTAATTTTGGCTTTAATATATCTTTAATTTTAGCTTTAATGATTATATGCAAATTGTCTTCCAAAACCCCAGGACAAATTATGGCATTGCAATTGGGCTTGTTTCTTTTACCCACCCCCCTTACCCTCCAGCCCGCTCCTGTGGTGAGCAAGAGTTGTAATTTGCCTCAAGCTTTGTTTCTTTATCCTGCACTTCTCTGAAATACTAAGGCAATCAAGACCAAGGCAACACTATAGGGATGTTTTTCCATGAAGAGTCTTGTTTCCAGTTTTGACATTTTCTCATTGATTATTGTAGAGTAACTGAGAGTAAACATTATAAATGTAAATTTTCATTACTATCTTAAAATGTGATATATTAGAATAAAATGTTGAAACCAAGTTAAGCACTTTTTCTCCTGCCTCCCTTCTTCCCCTTTACCCCCCCGATACACGTGTATTATCTGATCTTGTTAATACACATGAACAAACTTTTTGTTCCGTGTGCTCATAGAAATTAATCATGAAAATGACTAGGAAAAAGTAGGTATGTCACTAAAATCTTTAGTAAATTCTTTATCATTATTCATCCTCTGTTAACCCAATACTTACAACCTATTTCATATAAGCTATTGGATAGTTTCCATCATAAAATGGTAGACATGGTAGACGGTACTAAAAATCTGAACTACATGTTGTCTCAGTTCCTGGGGGTTTCTATCACTAAATCACTAGACCAAATAATTTTATAGATAGCAGAAATATACGGCTCACAGTGCTGGAGGCTGTAAAGTTCAAGAACAAGGCCCTAGCAAATCTGATGTCTAGTGGGAGTCCCTTCCTCATAGATGGCGCCTTGTATGTGTCCTCAGTTGGCAGAAGGGGCAAACAGGCCTACTCGGGCCTCTTTTACATGAGTATAAGGCATTAATCCCATTCATGAGAGTGGAGCCCTCACTAGACCCCAGCTCTTCATACCAGCACATTGGGGTTAGGTTTTAACACGTGTTTGTGATTAATACTTAATAAATATTTTAAATGAGGTAAATCTTTAAAGCATAAATTAAAAAATAATTATAACAGAGTGTATCAAATGGGATCCCCACAAGAAATAGATGCCACACTTAGATGACTCCAGAAGATTAGATTTACAAAGGAATACTTACCAAGGTGTGGACAAGGTATTAGGAACCACAACAGGTAGTGACTTAGAGCTACAAGGATTATGTTCACTCTGTGTTTAGTAAATCAAGTGTCACCTTAAACCATGTTATAGCATATGACATGTACAAGACTGAGGTGATTTCACTCACAAATTTGACAGGACAAAATCAAACACAGTTTATAAAACTCATCTAAGCTAGAGATAAACAGTACTTCAAGGATGACTAGGCCCCAAAGTAGCCCCCACTCAGTCATTGTTGACAGAGATGAGGCCTGGATCTAGTCACTTCAATTCTGGTACCACTTCATGTTCATTAGCAATGTAATCAGTATCATGACTACTCACCAAAATAAATCAAGTGTGAATCCTTCCCTACTCCCCAAGATGCATACTTGCCAATATGTATTTTTAAATCACGTTTAAGTGTGAATATACAGGATTATTTAATGTTATAGGTGAAAGAGAATTTGGATGTCATCAAATCTTACTGTATCATTTTAGTATTAAGGAAACTGTGGCCTAGAAAATTCTCAGTAGCTATGTGTGGTTACAATTCTTAGCTACTAACCTGTAGTTAATAATAAAGTTAAGACTTGGAGATCTGATTCAAAAAATCAATGCTCTTTCCACAATCAGAGAGGTGCCTCTTCCTTCTGCCTTATTCTAATTTTTTAAGATTGCATGCTTTCAAAAATCTGGACCAATACCTAGTTTTGCATATATGCCTAAAAAAACTAGTTTATACTGCTAAATATACTATTTAAATACTGATGTTAGCTATGATTCAAGCTAACACAAATTTGGAGACCTACATACCATTGTTCTGGTGGGTTTAAAAATAAATGACAAAACATGATTCTCATTTACAAAAACAAAAATTTGGCCAAGCATGGTGACTCAAACGTGCAATCCTACCGTTTTGGGAGGCCAAGGTGTGAGGATCACTTGGAGTTAGCAGTTCAAAAAAGATTAGCCAGGCATGGTGGTGCACACTTGTAGTCCCACGTATTCAGGAGGCCAAGGCAAAAAGGATCACTTGAGCCCGGAAGTTTCACGGCTGTAGGAACTATAATGACACCCTTGAACTTTAGCCTAGGTGACAGAGTATGATTCTGTCTCAAAAAAAAAAAATTAAAATAAAATAAATAAAATCGTAAATCCACATATCTAAATGTCCAATTATTTACTGAACATCTCCCACTGGTATTTTAGTAATACATCAAATTCAAGATGTCTAAAATTTGATTTTCCATCTTCCTTCCCAAAGGTAATCTTGTGTCTACATTCCCACTTTTTGAACAGTAACATTATCATTCATTCCTACTGTGATCTGGACACTGTACTGGGGGCTGAGAATTTATCCTGACGAATGGTGAGGTGATTCCTGCCTTCATATAATATACAACAAAATAAATTTTGGGTCTGATCTATCCATCAACTATCCAGATTATCAAGTAGAAAACACATCTCCCTTTCCATCAAACCTCATTTCTGTTCCATCACCAAACCTTGACCTTCCACTTAATAATCCCTCAAATTAACCTCCTCAATCTCACCACTATAGGTCAGGGCCTGATCATTTCTATCTTGGCTGACAAAACAATAACCTCCCCAATTGAACTTCCTGTTTCTTCTTGTTGTTGTTGTAATCGTTCCTCACCATGAAGGCTGAGAAATTTTCAAAGGACTCTACAGTAGTTTACTCCTTAGCATGGGAGATAAGGCCTTTCATTATTTGAACTCTAGTCTCATCTCT
The DNA here is from genome assembly GCA_963574355.1 of Loris lydekkerianus. Lineage (NCBI taxonomy): Eukaryota > Metazoa > Chordata > Mammalia > Primates > Lorisidae > Loris > Loris lydekkerianus. The sequence continues at coordinate 29,070 of CAUYPK010047913.1, forward strand.
CCCACCTCATGCACAATTATACTTCACTTCTGAATTTGAATTCCATCTCATCGCACCCTCAGTACAGCCTTCCTACTCATGACTCCTGCGTCATGACTCTGTCTAATTAGAATGCCCACCCTCTCTCCTTTGACTGGTTACCTTTTACCTTTTCCTTAAGAAGCAGATCATGAGTCAACTCCTCTGAAAGATGTACAGAGCAGTGTCACCCGCCTCCACCCCAAAGTGAAATGATAGATTCCTACGCCGTGTTGCTCCTCTTTACTATCCTTCCCACACAGCACTCAAATCTTTTTTGTTGGTATTTACACTTTACTCTAATTAATAATTTGTTATTTTTTATATGTAAAGTCTTCAGGAACAGGTTCCTGCTTCGTTCTCTTCTGATTTTTTTCTACCTAGGACATATTAGATATTCAATAAATATCAGTCCATTGAAGAAATGGTATATTCAGTTTTTAATTGTTGATTTTTCATTTACTTACATACTTTTCTCACCATCATAAAAGAAAGATTCCACACATGTATGAATAAATCATCCTTTTTATTAAGTATCTGAGGATTCCAATGCAATTTTAGGATAATGAGATTAAAAATTATTCTAAGTCAAAAACATCCTTATTGAAAATATTATCTTTTTGAGACAGATAGGATTACATTCTGAGACCAGAGGGACAATCCAGAGATGCTGGATATTACCTATTGTTCACTTAATTATTCATACAAACTACTTAGATGTTTTACTACAACTAAAATTTCCAGGCATGTTGATATAATAAATCTAAGAATCACAAATATTAAAACCCATCCCTTACCCACATAGCTCAAATTACTTAAGTGCTCAGATAACTGTGATAACACAAAAAATAGAGACCTGGCTCATACCACAAAAAAAAAAAAGAAAGAAAGAAAGAAAAATCTATCTGTCCTAGGTGAATGACTTGTATAATACAAAATACAGTAATTGTAATTTTCAACTTCAATTGTTAATACTATAGAAAAGCCTGATAAATGAATATTCTACTATTGCATTAAAATTCCTAAGTTTATAAGAGCAGAGATTTGTTCTAAAATTAAAGTTATGAAAATTGTCTTTTCTTTCTTTTGCAAATGATCCACATTCCCACATATTCAGATGAGTCTTAAGTATAAAGAAAAAACAAATAATGCTCACATTTATAAGCCCCAAACTCTTCCTCAGAACCAGGAGTCTATGACTTCACAAAAGTCAGCTTTGAAGATCTTTATACAAAAGTACTAAATCAATTCACACGAAAATAAATTTAGATGGCTCTGGACTACTGATATATTTTCACAATGGTTGTAGAACACCAAGAAACAGTGGCTACATCAGACCAGTCATCCTGTTCCACTTATATTTGTGTTTGCATTAAAAAAATGATTTAGGGTGGTGCCTGTGGCTCAAAGGGATAGGGCACCAGTCCCATACGCTGGAGGTGGTGGGTTCAAACCCAGCCTTGGCCAAAAACCACACATACACACACACACACACACAAAAAATGATTTAGCTTAAATAAAATTAAATATGCATTGGAGTTCTCAGACCTCTAGCTTTACTATAGGGTGGGCTTTGGGTTTGTTCTCCAGACTTACTGAAAAGTCCAACTATTGAGAATAAGGCCAGGGAGAGGATGAAGCATCTTCTATGATCTAGGGAGAGCTACCTGATATTTTCAGGAAGATTCTGTTTGTACTGGGGCACTCGGCTGAAAGGCACTAGGTGGGAGGGCACACTTGTACCTGAGAAACAGATTTGTTAAAACCTTATTTCTCTAAGCAAAGTATCCAAACCTGCAGCATCTTCACCCCAGAGGAGCTTGTTGTAAGTGCAGTAACTCAGGCCCCACCCTGTGCCCAGCCCCACTGAATCAGAGTTCGGTGTAGATCTCTAGGTGATTCATCTATACTTTAAAGTTTGAGAAGCACAATTAACCATGAGTTCTCACTTTGAAATAATGAAAACAAGGAAAACATCTCAAGCTGTCTTCTCTTATAAAATGCAATTTGCCACTTGACTCCCCAAATACGGGTCATACCAGGGTCAGATCAGCTATAGACCTAACAACTGCACAGGAACCCAAATGGATGGAAGTTTTACAGGGTCCAGGCAACCCCCTTAAGCACTGTCACCTCAATGGCATAAAAGTCCTTGGTCTATCTTGCTTTTTGTCCCATTTTAATGATTAGGAAATTAGAACTTTGCTTTAGAAAGGTTCGAGATCAGTGTTCTTTGAAATCTCCTTGGTTAGAGACCAGTCTTCTTTCATTTCAACCCATTTTGAAAAGTTACTTTTGTGAAACAGTATAAATATACATCATTAGAAACATAATTGAAGAGGAAATAGCAGACATAGAAATTTATGCTCCCATATCATATGTTTTATTATTTGATTCATCAGACATGTAGTTGCTCTCTTTAGTTTCTTTTAAGGATTTAAACACTCTCATGTGTGATCTTATTTCACTACAGACCAGAAACAACCAGTTCAGAAACTGGCACCCGTCTGTGGCTTGCACCACCAGCAGCACTGCCTTAGATCACACAGATTGGAACGAGGGGAGTCATGCTTCAGAAATAAATGTAAGACTGTAGGATCTGAATCCAGGCGGTCTGACTTAGAACACACCCCTTTCCACCAAGGCACCATTACTGACTCCTAAGTGGCACAACTCAGTCTGGGGCACCAGGTTCTTTCTCACAGCCTAATGCGGGGCTTCTGTCAACTCACTAGATATAATCATAGGCAGTGTAGATAGAAGATAGGGTAATGGGCCAGGAATATTAGAGGGTGTGGTTTGGTGTCTCAGTTCTGCAACAGTAGCAAGTAATGTCGAAGAGGATGTTTTTATTCAGGTTTATTAGTTTTCATTGTCTTTACTTTGTTTATATTGGTGTGTGATACACCCTAGGCTGTAACTGGGGCAAATACTACCTATATTGCAAGCTGAGTTGTTATGAGGATTACATACTTTGATAAAATTATATTTCACACAGCTTGGTAAAATTTAAAAAAAAAATCTAAAGTTCCATATAGTGGATTTCATTTCAAATCAACTAGGTAATCATCAAATATATCCCTCCCTTTTAGGAGTACTAGCAATGCCTAATGACATTATTCCTCCTTCAAACAATTTGTACCCAATTATATTTACGCATCTTATTTATATCAAGCCGACAACTTACTAGTTTATAAACAAAATGAAATTTCTGGCTGGCAGGATAAAATATGGGGTCTGTTTGATTAGCTACTTGTGGTAATACAACAGGTTAGCTACTCGTATTACACGTGGCAATGTAACAAGTTTCTTTCCATGAAACTGGAATTAAGCATATTTTTGTACTTAATTGCTCAGACTGTCAAGTGAGAATTCTTTCAAATGTATTGCATATGCATCCCCCATCTATGCTTTAATCAAAGCAAGAGAAACATTGGTTAAAATGCTGAAGTCACAACCGTTGGTTCTATTTTTATGGTATGGACTATCATTAACAACCCTGCAGCTATGGTTCTTACAACTTTGAAAAATGTTGATTCTCTTCCTTGCTTGTAGTATCTGTTGTGCTTTTATCATTATCCAAACTCTCTAAGTTCATTTAGTTTCTAGGAAATCTAAAGGTAACTTTTTAAACATATTTTTAATATGGAAATATTATTTTCTGGGCTTAAAGCCTTAAAGTATTGCCAGTGGCATTTGTGCCTATACAGTTTGACAGCTTTTTCTCATGTTGAAAAATAGATTTGGGGAAGTTAAATCAAATTCAAACATCTGTGATTGCCATGACTGATTCTGAATACAAAAAAGCTGAAAGCTGTAAAAACTGTTTTTAGCCATTCTTTTTTATTTAATTTTAAAGTTCGGCAAAATCCTTTAGTGTAAGTGGAAAGAAAAAAACAACTGGAATTATTACCTTGGGTTGGCCACACTCAGATTCCAGGGAGATGTGGCTATAGTCACTATTTTGAGTGATACGCAGGACATGAGTCTTAAAGATCTGCCATTTATTGGTGTTTCCATACTTATTTTGATTGCATTTGCATTTATTACTGTCAACATCGGGTTATTGAGAACCAATTGCCTTCTGAAAATTAGGCAAACATTATTGCCCCAAAACATAGTCTAGGTTTCAAAAGCTTAGAATTTCAGATGTTTGGCCAGAAATCTACATTTACCTGTTGTACTGTTCATGATATTATACATTTTATGTTATTTATTTATTTATTTTTTGAGACTTAAGTCTCACGGTGTCACCCTTGGTAGAGTACCATGGTGTCATAGCTCACAGCAACCTCAGACTCCTGGGCTCAAGGGATTCTCTTGCCTCAGCCTCTCAAGTAGCTGGGACTACAGGTGCGTGCCACAACACCTGTCTATTTTTAGAGTTAGGGTCTCACTCTTGCTCAGGCTGGCCTTGAACTTCTGAGTTCAGGCAATCTGCTCTCTTGGTCTCCCAGAGTGCTGGGATTACAAGAGTAAGCCACTGCACCAGGCCTGTATCTTTTACATTTTATTAGTATACAGGTCTTCATTCTTCACCATCCCAGCAAGTGGAGGTCTAATCTTCTTATTCTTCCTACATGCTTCTCCTCCCATCTGACAGTTTTCTTCAGCATTTTCTAGTTCCATTTGGATTATTATCTTTTAATTTAAAAAACATTTTGTACTTGAAGTGAATTACAGCTTTATTTAATAATTATATAATGTTTTCATCCTATTAAAAGATTTAATCATAAAGTAAATAGAGGCTTATCTAGCATTCATTACAACTCAGCTATTTAATAATTAACCCATCTGTACATATACAAGTCTGTCTCATTTTATACTGATGGCCATGGCAGCACTTAAAAAAGCTGCATGGTCTTTTGAATACCAGAAGAAACATAAATTTGATTGAGTATAATAAAAATATTTATTATTTTAGAAATCTATCAATACCATAAAAATTGAATACCTAGTATAAATTCATCATTATTCTAGGTCTTTTTAAGAGTACAGAAATATGCTAAACATGTGGCTTTATATTTTATTTTAAATGTAATGGGTTAGACTGGGGGTACATGTTAACAATTCTAATACTTCTCTACATGAACAACAGAATTCAACAATTAAGTGAATAGATGGTGGGTCATAGGAGTCTTTTTTTTTTTTAATGTTGGAGTGGGAAGTTACAGGTAAATAAAGGGAAAAGGCTAGAATTGAGGCCACAGTGAGTTATGTGTTAATGAATTACAGTTGGAGAAATCAATGTATCAGTATATACTCCTATTTAGGTTAATACAGAGATAGATAGTCAAAGAAATATTTATAGAGGTAGTTATAAGCATAGGTCAGTATACCCACATATATTTCCTTACTTGTCAGATGACTGGACCTGCAAGCAATAACACCCCAGTAGCAATGAGCACACTTAACTCCCAGATCTTGGTTTCTAATACCTTTGTAATATCGAACAAAAGGAATCAGGGATCCTGGGGAAACAGCTAATTCTAAGACTGGAGAAGGAAATGTATGAGAGGAGCATAGAGCACCTTATAGTTCCAGAAACTAAGTGATAAAATGTCCATACACATACATATGTACACAAAAATGATGGTGCTATATTAAAGGGAGATAGAAAAACCACTAAAAGAACTCCTGATAGCCATGTCTGAAACACAATAAAATAATATTAGATTACAGCCCAAAGTATAAAGTAATAAAACATTACTTTATAACAAAGTAATTTACATTGTTATATAAATAAATGATTTAATAAACAAGTGGACAGAATAGACAATTCTCTATGCAGAAAAATTTAAAATAATTTATGTAGGTACTGTGCTTCCCAGGAAGTGGAACACAACTCCTCACCCATTAAGTGTAGCCTATACACTTTCTTCCAAAGAGTGAGTACAATATGAAGGGTCAAAAAGAGTAATTTTACAGCGGAGAAACCAGACACACACTACATGAGACAGCTGAGAGCTGCTAACAACAATCAAAAGAAAGCATATTGGTAATAAGTAATTCTGGTATACTGTGATTAAAATGACACTTACCTTCTGTCATCCTCCACCTAAAAACCCATAACCCCATGCTAATCATGTGAAAAACATCATATATATCTCAAGCGGAAGACATTCTGAAAAACATCTGACTAGTAATCATGAAAATATCCAGGACATCAAAAAGAAGATAAGCCCATAGCTCAGTGAGTAGGACGCCAGCCACATACACTGAACTGGTGGGCTGGCGGGTTTGAGCCCAGCCCTGGCCTGTTAAACAGCAACGACAACTGCAACCAAAAAATAGCTGGGCACTGTGGCAGATGCCTATAGTCCCACCTACTTGGGAGACTTCGGCAAGAGAACTGCATAAGCCCAAGAGTTTGAGGTTGCTGTGAGCTGTGATACCACAGCACTCTCAAGAGCGACATAGAGAGACTTTGTCCGCCACCCTCTTCCCCAAAACAAGAAATAAAAGAAGAAGATAAACCTAAAAACCCACCACAAATAAGAAAAGTGTTTAAGTGGATAAGACCACTAATTGCAGATCCTGGAACAGAAAAAGGACACTAGAAAAAACTAATGTCATCTAAAATATGGACTTTACTTAATAATAAAATATCAATATTTCTTCTTTAATTACAATGTGTACTATACAAGGCCAAGTGTGAACTCTATCTCAATTATGTAGTATCTTGGCAGTAACTCTGTAAATTTAAAACTGTAACAAAATAAAACATTTATTTAAAAATATACTTGAGGAGAAAAGACTAAGTTGTATGAAGTATGTGTTACAATACAAAAATGTATATAATTTACATTTGTAAAATGTATAAAGTTATTACTTTATACAAAATAAAGTGGTAAAAGTGAAGAAGAAAGGAGGCAAACAAAATCTGAAGAAATCAGATAAAAGTTTCATAAAAAAGAATTAGGAAGGGGCGGCACCTGTGGCTCAAAGGAGTATGGCCATGGCCCCATATGCTGGAGGTGGCAGGTTCAAGCCCAGCCCTGGCCAAAAACTGCAAAAAAAAAAAAAATAAATAAATAAATAATAATAATAATAATTATAAATAAATAAAAAGAATTAGGAGAACTTAGATTTGCATAAGTGAAGTTGAGAGGGAAAGATAATGTCAGTGAAGGACAAATCATCAAGCAAAGACTTCAGGCAAATATTATTAAAAATCACTTCCCAAGATAGTGAATATGAGATGGGCCATTCTGGCTTTCATCAAGTGAAGCTAGGTTGAGCTTGAGTGGTTAGTCCATGGGCATTGATAGTGACCAGTGAAGCAAAGGAACACACTTAAGAATCTGAACCATGGAGCTGAGAGGTAAAAATTAGGTGCAAATTTAGGACAGATCTCCAAAAGTCAAGCAAGATGGAGAAAGCAGACTTTGAACAGCAAATGAGAGTCAAATGACTTTGTTCTATAGAGGGAAAAACACATGATCTCATTCTTAAGACTAGCAAGCTCTTAAAGGTGGTCTTCCAGATTAAAATATATTCAGTGTAGAGTAAAGATCATTCACTGCAGAATAATGGGAAATAAATTTGGACCCACAGTGTTCTATTGCTATCAAATTCTCAAAGACTCAGCCATAGGCGACAGAAGCATTTTGATGATGGGGTTTTGATGAAAGCCATAATATAATGAACAGAATTACTGACTAATATGATGCACACAGATTTAATGCAATTTCTATCAAAATTCCAAAATTGGTTTTCATAAATATGGAAAAAAGTTTCCCAACCTTCATATGGAACCCTAAAAAAATAAAAATTAAAAAAAAAAATGCCAGGGGAATAAGGAGCAGAAGGAGAACAGCTGGTGGTATCACACAAGCTGATTTAAATTATACTATAAAGCAATAGTAATTAAAACAGCATGGTATTGGAAAAAAGATAAACTTGACATATTAACCAAGAGAACAGAATAGTGAGCCTCAAAATGAACCCATGCATACAATACATACATGTACACAGTCAGATAATTTTCAACAAAAGTGACAAAAATATGTAACGTGAAAACAAGTCTCTTCAATAAATGGTGCTGGGAAAACTAAATTTCCACATGCAGAAGAATGAAATTGGGCTCTCATCTCACATCATATACAAAAATTAACTTAAAATGGTCTAACTACTTGAATATAAGATCAGAAACTCTAAAACTAGTATAAGAAAATATAGGTGAAAAACTACATAATACTGGTTTGAGCAATGATTTTTTTAATGTGATCCCAAAATCTTAGGCAACAAAAACAAAAATAAACAAATAATTTCCATCAAACTAAAAAGTTTCTTCACAGAAAAGGAAACAATTAACTGTATGTAGAGAGAACTTATTGACTGGGAAAAATATTTTTAAGGCATATATCCAATAAGGATAATCCAAAATACATAACCTCAAACAATTCAATGGCAAAAATAAATAAATAAATAAAAATGGGCAAGAATCTTGAGTAGACATTTCTCAAATGAAGACTTACAAATCAGCTAGAATATATGAAAATATGCTCAACATTGTCAATCATTGGAGAAACGCCAATTAAAACCACAATGAGATGTCATACCTGTCAAAATGGCTTTTGTCAAAAAGAGGAAAGATAATAAATGTTAGTGAGGATGGGGAGAAAAGAGAAAATATCCTATGGATTAGGATGTAAATTAGTACAGCTTTTATGGAAAAAAGTGTGGAGCCTCTTTTAAAACCTAAGAGTAGAACGATCATATGATCCAGAAATCCCACTTCTGATGATTTGCCCAGAAGGTATGAAATCAGTTTGTGAGAGACGTGTTTGCCCTTCAACCCTACTGTAGCACTGTCCACAACAGTCAAGTTACATAAACAACCTAAGAGTCACCAACAGCAGAATGACCAAAGAAAATGTGCTATCTGTATAAAATGGAATACTATTTGGTCTTAAAAAGGAAAAAAATTCTGTCATTTGTGACTACATGAATGGAATTGTAGAACATTGTGGTAGGTGAAATATATCAGCCACAGAAAAACAAATACTGTAAGTTCTCACATATATGTGGAAAACAAGCAAACTCATAGAAGCAGAGAGTAGAATAATGGTTACAGAGAGAGGTGATGGTCAAAGGGTTATAAAGTCTTAGTTAGAAAGAATATGCTTTTTATCTCTTGATTTTTCGGTTCTAACTGTACAATATGGTGAATATGAAAATACGATATTGTACATTTCAAAATTGCTTAGGGCATACATTACATATATACATCTTTTTATTTCAAAATACTGAAAGAATACAAATGCTTTTGCTACATGGCTTGAGTCCAGGCTATAAATGTGCCCACCCCCCAGACAGTATTTATTGCACCTGTAGTGGGTTCTTGCCCTGCCCCCTCCCCCCTTCCCCTACTGGATCACCAATGACTTCCACTACTCTCTACGCGCCAGTGTGCCCATACGTCAGTTCCACTTTACTAGTGAGTACATGTGGGGTTTGGTTCTCCATTGCTGAGATACTTCACTTAGGGAATAAATTTTAAGTGTTCTCGTCACAAAAACATTTGAGACAATGGGTATTCTAACTAGCTAGATTTAAGATTCTGCATCGTATTCATAAATTATAACATCACCTTTTACCCTCAAATTTAAACAATTACAACCTGTAAATTCACAATGAAAATTTATTAGGGAAAATTGAGAAAGACAATTTTAGTTCAAATGATAAAAACTATTGAGAAAGGCAATTCTAGTTGTAAGGGTAAAATGAAGAAAGGTGCTGAGGTATATTCCCGACAATTCATATATTGAAGTTCCAACCTGATGTACCTCAGAATGTAATTATATTTGGACAGAGGACCTTTACAGAGATAATTAAATCAAAATGATGGTCATTAGGGGGGTCCTAATCCAGTATGGCTGGTGCCCTGAGAGGAGGAAGTTAGGACCCAACAAGTACAGACAGTATGAAAACACAGGGAGAATACCGTCAACCACAAGCCAAGGAGAGAGACCCCACAGGAAACCAACCCTGCTGACACCTTGTTCTTGGAATTGCAGCTTCTAGAATGGTGAGAAAATAAATTTCTGCTGTTTAAGTCACCAGGTCTGTGGCACTTTGTTATGGTAAACCTGGCAAAGTAATTAAAATATAAAAAAGCATGTTTCACTGTTGATGTCTTGCCACCTCATACAGTAATAGAGACATCACTGGAAGTAACTGGAGAAGTGGAGAGGGGAGTTCTTTTGGGCTTTGGCAGATGAAGAATCAGTAAGAATAAAGCCTCGTTCTTGTTGGCCCATCTCAAAGATCAACGATGTGAAAGCTTATCTTCTTGACTCCCGTACCTACCAGACTGTGGCACAGTGAGCTCAGAGACCTTTTCCTTCTTACTGGTCACTTTATCCATGATGCCAAAAATATATCAGGAAATATTTAAATGTTGTCAAACCAATGAATTTGTATTCCCAACAGTGCCAAGCCCAGAGTCTCCTATATTTTGTCAGAACTTCATTAATATTTGTTGAAATAAATCAATGGGAATAAATGTCTTAAGTTCTAGTAGAAGTTGTAGTTATTTTTAAAAATCAACATAACTGAGAAATCAACTATTCAAATAAAGGGAAAATTCATGCAAGTATCCAATCAGTTCAAATACTTTGTTTTAAGAAGATTCTGATCTCAATTTAATTTGGAAGTAAATACTTCCAGGGATCACACTGGTTACTCCAAATGACAGGAAAAGAAACAATGACATCTAAGCTCCTCCAAACCCCTCTAACTGAAAATCAGTTCAGCTCCTCCCGCATTTTTCCACGTCAGCCTATAGTTTCAGAATGTGATGCATATATTTGCCAACATAAGTAAGAGTCTTCTAAAATGATGTCAAATCGATATCAGTCATAGTGTGCCTGATATTCACAGGTGGGAAGGAAAATGTCTTAGTATGTCTTTCTTCTGTATTAGCCTGTCAATTATCAAAATAAAAAGACAGACAAGGAAGGGAGTCAATGGGAACGTTAATTCTTGAAATACATATTATGTGTTAAGTATTTACTAGGTGACATACATGAAATTCTCAAAGCACCTCCGTTATTATTATTATTATTAGTTGTTATTATTATTATTGTTATTAGTTGTTTTTTTATTTAAGAATATTATGGGAAAACACAAATTTTGGTTACATAGTTTGCTTTGTACAGATTGAGTCAAAGTTATGAGTCCCCTCACCCAGATAGCATGCATTGTACCCATTAGGTGTATATTTACTTATCCCCTCTTTCTCCCTTCCACTTCCTATATTTTCACTGGGTTTTACTTCCTTAGTTTTTTTAAAGAGGAAACTGAAGCTTAAATAGGCTGAAATAATATTTCCAAGGTGGCTTAGTCAATTCAGGCTGGTAGAACAAAGTACCATAGACTAAATGGCTTATAAACAACAAAACCTATTTTTCACAGTTCTACAAGTTGGAAGTCTGATCTCAGAGTATCGATACAGTTGAATTCTTCTGAAGGTGCATGCAACTTTTTGTTGTATTCTCACATGAAGGGAAAAGGGCCAGAGATTTCTCTGGGACTACTTGTATAAGGCCCCTAAATGAGTTCATGAGGGTTCTCATAACCTAATTACCTCCTAACGCCACTATCCTGGGGACTGGTAGTTGAACATATGCCTTCTGGGAGACACAAATAGTTCATAACACAAGGTAGAATATCTGCCAAACTGCAGGTCCAAGTTTTGGATTCAAATCCTACATAATTTAACTTACAATACACTGTCAGGATTAATGTCATTTTTATATGTAAATATCAACAATGGTAATTTAAGAAATATAACCATTTCTAGAAAAAGGAAAGTTTCTTTTTTTTTTTTGAAACAGAGTGTCACTCTGTGCTCCGGAGTTGAGTGCTATGGTGTCATAGTTCACAGTAACCTCAAACTCTTGGGCTCAAGCAACTCTCTTGTATCAGCCTCCCAAGTAGCTGGGACTACAGGTGCCCTTCACAATGTCTGGCTATTTTTAGAGATGAGGTCTCTCTCTCTCCCTCAGGCTGGTCTCCCATTTCCTGAGCTCAAGTAATCAACCCACCTTGGCCTCTCAAATGGCTGGGATTACAGGCGTGAGCCACCATGCTGCCTTTAGAAACAGGAAAGTTTTCAATTATCTCTTTTTTTTAATTTTTGGGGATTCCTTGAGGAGACAAGGAACCAGGTTGCATTCATTGCATTTGTTAAAGACCCTCTTCTAATTGTGTCCCACCCTCATGTATGTGAACTGCCCCTGCCTGCCTGTGGTGCCCTGCCAGCATGAGAAAGTCAGCCTGCCGGAACTTACTCTGTGTAGGACGTTTCCCCCAGATTCCTCTCCCAACCTTCACTTCCTCTTGTTTTCTAAGTACCAAAAACGTATGCCCCTTTGCATTTCTTGTTAGGACACTGCATTAGGATGCCTCTATCTTACCTACTTATGCTATTATCTTCCAGGGGCCCAGAAACTTTGCAAATTTCCCAATCCTCACCTTGTATTTAATTGAAAATACTGCTCTGAATGAATAATACCCATTCCATTCTCTTCACATTCTCTTCTGCATCCCAGAACATTTCTCCAGCTTAGATGACATGGGGGAGGGAATTGAACTTTATCAACAGATTATCATCTTTCATAACATTACTATCTGTATTACATATTACACATATACTATATGTAGCACATATATTAACTATATAAATGATATATTATTATAGTTATACTTTATTATATATAGTATAATTTTGCTCAGGAAGACAAAATAATAAGGGCTACTTAAGCCAATAAGGGCCATTTGAACCATGAGATAGACTTCAGATACCAATCTTAGACCAGTCCTCAGGCTGAGTTTTAACTGCCTAGTATTGAAAAGACAAGTGCCTAGACTAAGATAACGGGGGCAAAAATGACAAAAAGAAAAAAAAAAGTTCCTATTTCAAAGACATTTAGAAGTCTATTCTTCAAGATATGAAAATTGCCTGGATATGGAGGGCGAGTGAGAGGAAGAGTCTTCTAAACCACGGATATTTTCATGGGCTTGTCCACCGGTTAGGCTTTTCAATACCCACAATCCACACTTACAGGTCCAAGTGAACTTTTTGCTATGAGAAGCTCTTCCACATTCTACTGCCCATATGTCCTCCTCACTCTCACCTTTCAAAGCAACTCGAACTTTGGGTAACACATATTCCATCCCCTTCCTGTGCATGTGAAAGAGAAAATATTCCCAGACGTTAACAGTTAACTTATTGGAAATCAGCTAGTAATAAGAGAAGATGCCTTTGGCGTTATATATGTTTTGTCTTCTGTTTTGGGTCCTGCAATCAAGCATGTAGTAATATTCTCAAATAATCATATCAAATAATAGTTAATTATAGGAAATTCCGTACCCCTTAGAAATCTTGCCAATAATAATAATGATGATAATAAGATTACCTCTTCATAATTTTTATGAGATCAGAAGAGCCATGAGGGATGAAATGATAGCCAAGTCAGATTCACAAAATGTTTATATATGCATGCGAAAGAAGAATGGTTAGAAGAAAATTCGGGAGCACAGCGTCATTACATGTAAATAGAACTAGTAAATGCTCATCTGTGACTGTTCTGTGTTGTGGCCCACCTGATATATATGCAAAAGACATAGTGTTATGTGTTACAGACTCCGCAGCTAGACACCTCAACTCCAGTCCTACCCACGAAATGCCGATTGAAGGACCTCAGACTCACAGTGATGAGGATTCAGGGATGACTCACTTAATGTAACATATGTAACAGGATTAGAAGAACACCTGGCAATTAGTAAATACCCAGGCAAGTCAGGTGCTGTTAGGGCTCCTTTTTATAGCTATATTTTAAAAAAAGCAAATTACTTATTTCTCTGAGTCTCTGTTTTCCTCACACCCATGACTAATCCCTCAGCAAATCCATGAATCTGCCCTTCAAGGGTGTGCTCCATCTGACACATGCGTACCACTGACATTGCTACCACTGTCTCAGTTTAGGTTCTTCCAGAAACAGAACCTGAGATTAGAAATCAAGGGCGAGTATTTGGGGGATAATCACAGGAAATACCTATTGGGGAGGGGGCAAGCAGAATAGGTAAGGGAAGAGAACAAGCAGAGGGTGGGTCCTAAGTGCTGTTACAGGTACTAAGAGCTGGTGTAGGACAAATGGTCAGAGCTGTGCCACCCCAGGGTCGGGTAGCTGGACACGCAGGGGCATCTTTCATTGTTTGAAGGATGCTCACAGAGACATTAATATTTTCAGTACATCTACACTGTCTTCTCCTGCCACCCCTGACTCAGTTTGATACGACCATATTTCATCAAATTGAGGAAAGCCTGCATGACTGACACCCTCACATAATTCAGTGACTGCCAGGACCCTCTCAGAGAGGCTATTTCTGATAATCCTCCTTAAAATACTGTCTCTCTTCCTGAAAGATAAAAAGGCATTAAAATGTGTGCAAGCTTTATTCCACATTGGAATATTCAATAAATTCTATAAGTAGGTTTTAGAGATTAAAAATTAGATAATGCGATGATCTACATAAATCATTTTTATTTTATTATCCACCACTAAAATGGGGCTAATAAAATCTACACTCTAGATCTGTGAGAATTAAATAAAATGATACAAATTACAGTGCCATAAACCACCATATACATGCAATATAAATATAACATTCTTATGTCATATATTTTTTATATTTTGTTGTACAATTTTCTTAGCAACTTGTTTCCCTTCCCATTTTCCTTCCTTTGCCATTGCCTTTGTTTGTTTTGTTTTTTGCTTTCCCCCAAATTCCTTTAAATAGTTTATGTGTCTTCCCATCCCTTCGTATCCAATTTGGTGTTGCTCAGTCTCTCCAGCCTTCTCCATCGTGCTATTTCTAGTTCCCTCCACCTCTCCCTCTTGGGGGGCCTGCTCCTTCCTCTGAGCACTCTTCCAGTGCCGTCTCTCCTGCAGCTCGAAGCTAACAAGACCCTGAACTGATGCTTCTCTAGGACCTCAGAGCTTAATGTTTTGTCAGCTTCAAGCTGTTTTGGAGAAAGTGTTGGCTTATTTCTCAGTTGCAGCATTGACTTAGCAAGTCTTTCTTCTAAACTTGTAAATAATTCATTTCAGGTCAAGTTTTTGCTACCCAGAAACTTTTCCCCAGTAAATAACAAGTTTCTTTACCTCCACTATGAAAGGGTGGTTTGGTGGTAATAGCAGTAAGCAACTTATTAATAAAAGATAAGTTCTGTAATAGGAAGGGATAAGCCTTTCACTTTGGTATGACTCTGATTTCGCTACTATTTTTTGATGGGGAGCAGAGTAAAGTATTTCAGTGGTAATACAACTTGCCGCCCTTTACAAAGCCTGCCAACAAGCAGCATTATCAACAGCTTCAGCAGATAAGCCAGACCTCCACGGGACACTAAGACTATGGTTGTCTCCATTTGTTTCATTCCAGGTCCTCTAATAACATAAATAATTGAAGAAATTGGAGGCAGCTGAAACAACAACAAAAAAGTAAGCATGTAACAGGCTTCTGAGAGCAAGTTTACTGATTCTCATTTTGCCAGTTCCACACTAAACGTGGCTTATGGGCATCTCAGCAGGATTTCCCAGTCACTTCAAACTGTCATTGTCTGAGCTGGATTGAAATCAGGAGTTTTGAGCATTCTGTTCTGTCATGCCAAGCCCAAGAGAGGGATGGCTGTGAGGTACAGAGGGTAAAATCTCTCCTCTATCTGGGAAAATTGAAAGCCTGGCCGGCCCAGATCGAGCTGGCTCAGAGCATAGGTTATTTTCACATGTCAATCTCAGTAAACCCTATTTGTTGTTGGCATTTCAACAAGCAAAATTTATTAAGGGTGAAATGTCAATCTTGGGCCTTGCTCCACCTTGTCCCAGGTCAGTGGGCAACCAAAGTGGTCATTCTAGCAAGTGGCTTTGGCAATCGTGTGAACCCAATCTGAGAAATGATTTATGTTGACGAAGAATTACAGAGCAAATGCATAGAACAAGAAAGAGGTAAACAAAGGCACGACACAGTGCTGTAGAAGAACGAACTCAGAGAACAGATACAAATCAATCATTTCTCTGTGTTCTCTGTTCTCCTGGAACAGACACACATACACTGCTAAGATGTACACAGAATTGAAAACAGAATTTCCTTAAAACATACACAGTCATTTGGCTGTTGTTTAAAGTGATGAGGATGAGGAGAGCTTCATCACACTGCAGGGGGGGAAAGGAGTCACAAAAACCACAATATTAAAAAGATGCATAATAAGAATATTACAGTATTTTATGGATAACACAGCAATAGTTCTTTAAAAATGATTTCTGAAGACCCCTTTGAAAGTGAGATTTGAATTAGACAGACACAGAGCTGCAGGCTCGGACTTCTAAAATTCCGCACCACCACTGGATTCTACTCCAGATGAGATGCTAAGAGTGCGTAAGCACAAACCCACGTAACTTCTTCCACAGTTAAAATTACTAATATAACAGGGAATGAAATGAAAAGAGCTGGCAATGCATTTCCCCCCCCAGCATAGCAAGCAGGTTTTCATAAGGAAGCTGTGGTCATCAATCACTACCTCATTACCAGCCCGTCATGTGAGCTTAGGCTAAATGTATTCTGGCTGGCTGCCATACTAAATGTTCAATGAAACATCCTTAAGGCTCTCTACAAGTTCAGCTGAAGTCGCACATGCTATACATCAAAGAGGAACATTAGCGTTATCATAGCTTAATAAATAGTGCCATTCTGCCAATGTAATCCTGTGTTCTAGAGCTATCTACCATCCCCAGTATTATACTGCTTAAGTAAACAATCTTTCTGTCTCCTGTGAGGTTTATTTAATGATAAATACACAGAGAGATAATTAGTCATACTATTGCAGATATACTTTGAAACTTGCTCAAATATGAACCTGATGGAGATTAACAAAATATTTTCAGGCACACAATATGTAAAAAAAGTGAAATCTGTCTTGAAATATTAATCATCCATTTACATTGCTATTCATCATGGATACTTCTACTCTGATCACAAAACTTTTAAGTCAAATAATGGCCTCAGTCCTACTTGTGACTTTCACAATTCAACAGATCAAGACTTTTGGGGTTTGCTTTTCATTGAAATGGTTGCTTGCTGCCCTAAATCAAAATATGGTCTCAGCACTTTTGACATATGTACCGGGGTTATCACCTTCATGTGTATAAACTATATCCTCAGATAATGAGGTTTCAATGGGCTATTTTTTAAGGTGAAAATACACAAAATTGTTTCAGAGCACACAACATTTTTACAATTGTTGGTTAATCTTAGATGGGTCTTTAAATCCTAAAGATATTAGACAACACACACGTTATGAAAGAAAATGTCTCTGGCTGCCCTCCAAATTTCAAAACACAAGTAATTCTTACTGAAGATGGAGGGCTGGTTTTTCAGCTCTACCAAATTTGCTTGGGCCATGTAACCTTCTCTGGTTTCTTGCTAATCATGTGCTTTGATTAAAACCCTCCAAAAATAGTATTTGAGACACTTGAAAGGTAAATATAAAATGTGAACTCAAACCTGTTTATAAGAATTTTGCATCAAGATAGAATATGCCATCAGTAAGTTAAATTAAATAAGACCCCCTCAACATTTAGCATCAATTGTAAGATAAAGAATCTTTTGTATTAGAAAATGAGACAAATGTAAAGTAGCAAACAACACTAAGTCCCCTATGAAGTAAAGGGGACCAAAAGTGAGACAGGGACTCGGACCAGATTTTCCTGGAAAGCCTGGGTCTGCGGTAGCGTTAACATGTCAAAGCAGCGGCCCCAACTGTTGCCAAACCAGTGACTAGAGCTTTGATCCTATTTTATAAAGGGGCCTGAAGAGGATAGGAAAGCAGAGAGATAATCTCTTCACAATTAATGAAACAAAACACTGCAGACATCACTGTGAGAAGAAGCCCCCAAGCACATTATTAAGATGGCAGGGAGGAAAGACGTTCCATCCTTGTAGCTTCAGATAATGGGAGGCTGTGAATTAAACTAACAAAAGATATATTAACAAGTAAAAAGGCATACAAGTTTTATTAATATTTATGTGCACAGGAATTCACAGAAAGTAAACTTCAAGTACTTAGATTTGGGGGCTTTATGTACCCTTTTCACAAAGGAGGTTCAGGCTTCCAGGGATGATAATTCCTGGGGAAATCCCTACGAATATATGGGGAATCGAAATAAGGTTTGCGTTAATGAGGTTTATTTATAAAACCTCATTTCAGCATTGACTCCCCATCTCTACTAATAATTGCTCATCCTTTCCTGTGCAGAGGCGAGGGGTGGGGGCACCTTCGCCAAGGAAAATATATACTCTGCTTGTAGGGAGGCAAGGGGAGGGCAGAGAACTCTTCCTGTATCGGATGCTTCTCAATTGACCTTCAGCTTAAAATAATTCTTTGTTTGGGGGGTGAAGGGGTTTGAGTCAGAGCTACACTATGTCACCCTGGGTAGAGTGCCGTGGCGTCACAGCTCACAGCAACCTCTAACTCCTGGGCTTAAGCAATTCTCTTGTCTCAGCCTCCCAAGTAGCTGGGACTACAGGCGCCCGCCACAATGCCCAGTCATTTTTTGTTACAATTGTCATCATTTTTTTTTTTTTTTTAGCTGGTCTGGGCCAGGTTTGAACCCGCCACCCTCGGTGTATGTGGCTAGGGCCATAACCCTGTACTACGGGCACCAAGCTGCAAAATAATTCTTATGTCTGTATTTGGGGACACCAAATTCCCTTCAAAGATCTGATTAAGGACTAAAGTCTGGGTAGAACAGATGAAGAAACTTCAAAACCAGCAGTAGGGATACAGAATGGATAGATGAGGAGAGTGAGGAAAAGTAAAACCAATATAAATGATTAGAATATTATTAAAATGAGCCTGGAAAACTAAACTTAAATCTTGTCAAGTACTCTAACGCTAAGAACAAAATCCAAGTAAATAAATACGTGAATCAAGAATTCACAAAACTCAAATTAATATTGTGCAACTCTAATACAACTTTAAAATAAGTGTGACAATGGTTAATGTGGAAAATGACACACTGGCTTTCCTCAAAAATAAAATGACATAAAATATAATTATCAAAATACAAATAGCTGAAAAGATAGCTATTGCTCTAAAGATGTCAAAATAATAATTAGTGATGATACAAGAGAATTCATCCACAAGGCAGAGGAAAAAGCCATGAATAAGTCAGTAGAAGATGGGAAGAATACCAACAGATGTCTTAAAGTTTCCAAAGAATAAAACAGAAAGTTATAGGGGCGCAATAAGAGATGAGAATTTCACAGCATTTGACACTGGTGGCCACAGTAGGCGTACATAAGGCTTAGGGAACAGTGTCAGAACCAAGCCAATTCATATCTGGGTCTGGTACAAATATAGTACTGGGATTTTTAGGGACAAAGAGAAGTACTTGAAGTACTTGACATTTCTTTAACAGGAGACAAAGCCCTTCAATCTATAGCTAGAGATAAAGGGCTTACCTTTATAGGGCAAATACATGAGATATCTGCATGTCTTAATATGCAAATAACCAGAGAGAGAGCATGTGTTTAGTCCATGTTCCTTTTATAGAGATGGGGTATCTGAAATGTTCCAAAGTGTGAAGAAGCACAAAGAGATGGTGTTGAGAAGAGTGATGCTTCTGAAGAGACAAGCCGGAGTGGCAATTCTCAGGCCCGGGCTACCTCAGCCCCTGGCTCCAGGTTTGCAAAGGCACTGGACTTCAGAAGACCCACTCTAGCTCTTCTTTGGATGCATTCCTTAGGATGAGCTCTGTAGGGACTCAACTGGAGCCTATACCTTGCCTCCTCCCTCTGAAAGGGAGGGATTCCCATCCCCAAAAGGCCTGAGCCTATTTCCAGGGCTGAGGCACAGGCATAGGAACCTTCCTTAATCAGTGCTTTATCCCTACTCTGCGTGATATGTCTGCACACCAAGGGCTACTAGGGTGGCCAGGGTGTAGCTGTTGGGGCTGGAGATGGATGCAGTGGGTAGTACAACTACAGGTGTACTACCCATGTACTACAGGTGGTGTATTACCCACTGCTCACCTCTTCCTCAGCTCTTCCTCCATGGGACTTTGTGTGAACAACATAACGAGAAACCACAGTATAGAGTAACCAGTGTCATTCTTGCCTAAGGAATGCTTACAAAGCTCTTTGAAATTATTATCTACTTATTAAATGCATGGAAGCATTTCATAATCAGCTAGCCCAGATTTCCTCAAAAGCTGGGAAAGTGTCTGCTAAAATTCAAGTATCCTCAGTGTGTATACATAGAGTGTTCTCAAAAATTAATGTCAAACAACTTAAAAGGGAAGATACTGATATTGCCATTAACTGAACTCAAGATGCCTAAAGTTGAAGAAATTATCATCTTTCCCATAAATCCTTACCTTATAATTTCTGTCAAAATAAGTAGTTAAGCCAAGTTCCCTTACATCATTCTCAGCTTTATTCCCATCTCCTTCCTTCAAGCATACAGTAGTTACTAAGTCAATCAGCAAAGCAATAGTATCAATGTATCAATATGTAATACAATAAGGGTAACTTCAAAGTAATAATATTGATGAAATTAAGTCATACAATTGATCCCTTCCATTCCTTCTTTCCTTTTGTCTTTCCATTTCAACTGCCTCTGCTTTTCTCCAGGTCTCCATCCCTCACTCATGGCATGGATTAGTCATGCAGATCTGGGGTGAATCTTGTTTCTACCCCTTACAGCTACATGACCTTTGTCAAGTCATTTGACATTTCTAATTTTTCGCTCTTTATAGATAAATGTGGACCAAATAGAATAGTGTGACAATAAAGTATAATTTATTTAAGTTTCCTCCTCCCTGATAACAGCACATTGATCTTTACCTGTGCCACTGATTCTGATATGAAAGGAGACACGGGCCAATGACGACACATACTGTGTAAACTATCATTGTTACTATCACTTTAACTATCATTGTTATCATTATTATTAAAAACCATCAATTAGAAAATTCTGCCTTTTCTAATCCAACCTCTTTCCAATAAACATTGATTATAAATGTGATTTTCTACTCAAAATTCAATGGTTCCCCAATAAAGTCTGAATTATAAAATTTCTGTTATCAGATGAAATGTTTTTGTTCTTATGATCTTAACAGCAGCAAAGAGAATTCAGCTCAACGAATAAGGGCATAATATGTCTTATGAAATGCCATGACAGAGCTACTCAGGGTCAACAAGAACTGTAAGTGTCGATGGTATGCCTACCTTGTTGCAAAAGGCAAGCATCCATAATGCCCAGAGTAAGTAGTCACTCAATACCCTCAAGTTGGCGTAAGGATTATTTTAAATTGAAGATATCTGAGATTCAACAGATGCAGAAAGATATCTTCTTGGAGATTTCCCAATAAAAGCAGAAACTTCTGGGAAATGAAGCTGCCATAAATTCCCTCTGCAGCGTGGCTTCTATTCTCAGGAAGAAGACCAAGAGCAAAGCATAAATCCTCTCTCAAGGGGAGTTTCATGGCCACGAAGAGGAAGAAAAGAGCATGCACACCTGCATAAACAAATATTATCCAAACTTTCTTATCTCCCATTTGTTCTCTTAAAAATCAACTTGTCTTTCCTAAAGAATACAATTTGTTCTTCCCATAGAAGACTCCCCTCTGTTCCTTTTCTAAGTTACATGTATAAGCTTCTAATTTTAACCATTTATCCAGCTACCTGCTTCTTTTATTTTGCTCCCATATGCATATGATATCTTTATGCAGTTCATTTTCTAGACCCCACACTGAACATAAGACGGTAGAGGAAACATTTTTTTCTCCTTACTAAAAAAGCATCCTAAATTTAGCAAGTGCCCAATAAACAAGACAAAGGGCTAAAGGGCTTTGCCTGAGACCAAGATGTTTTTATTTTGTTCCAAGACACGGTGAAAAAGGTCAAATGAGGATATGGTAGAAATCAGAGAAAGCAAGCATCTTTGCTAATAAAGTCCCTTTATTTGCAATGTCTAAATGCAATATTTTTTGTGCCTAGCATCCCCTCTCTGAACTTGGTTCCTGAGCCCCTGATGTTCATTCTAAACATAGGTATCTCATATGACACTAAATTTTAATGGTGTTCTCATGAAAAGAGCTGCGTGCCCTCTTCCTTGGTCTTAGCAAGTCTAAACAATAGTCTGCATTTGGAAGGCAGAGGGTCAGAGGTAAAAATCATTCCTCACCCTCACCCCCAATTCAGGACACCAGGATCTGGAAAAGAGAAGAGCACCACAGACATGTGTACATGTGTACATTGCTGTTATTTTTCTTCACATTGAGAACTATGTCCTGGGAAGCCTTGACTGATGGAGAATAAGACAAGTATGCTTTTGCATGTATGGGTACTAGTGTTCACAGAATTTCTTTTTGCAGTAGGTCCTTGGTCTTGGGAATTCGAGGAATGAACTCACAGTCTACAGATCAGTGGTAAAATAGAATTTATTAGATAGAAAGAAATACAGAAAGAATAAAAAGCATTAGAGCTTTTGGAAATGGGAAAGATCCAAGTGGGCCTTTTGTCTAGGGGTATAAAGTCTTGAGAATTACATTTGGCCAGGACTTGGTAGATGGAAGACATCTTTTCAATGAGTATTAACAAATGAATGCAATTCCCTCTGCAAGGGTAGGGGGAAGAGACAGGAGGTGCACTCCAGAAGGAGTGTTCTGCTTTACTTGTGTTGAGAGAGTGCAGTTGGGAGAGTAAAAGTCTATTTGCCTAGGCCTAGAAAATTGGGGTTCCTTGTCTAGCCCTGAATGGGGGACATCCTTTATCATTAGTATTGGGGGGCCCAATGCATCCACATGCAAACCCTTTCCCTTCCTTTTCCTCCTCTCCTCCTAAGACAAAGACACAAAGGATCTTTGTGTGCACCCTGAGAAGTCTGCACCAAAAGACTCTAACCTGATAAGCAACCTGTGGCATGTGCCCACCTCACACAGCTCCCCAAGTGGTCTCTAACTGTCCCCCAGGGTGCAGATGCTATCTTTGCATTGCCCAGGCAGGTCACCCTCCCCTTTCAATAAACCTAGCCTGAACATCTCCTCTGTCACCTCCCCTCCAGGCACATCATTTACTCCTTTCAACTAGCAGCAAGCATATCACTTCATCACCTAGGGGAGGCCACTTTCTAAGAGAAGGACATCTATAACCTTATCAAGTCTTTATTTATTATTGATGATATAAGTTAAACAGGTAATAAAATTCAAGAATCAAATTTACAGCTCCTGATATTGTGTGAAGGATAATTTTCATATTGGGAAATGATATTATAATGAATTTAATATATATTTTGAAGGCTTAAATACATATTTTTCTCTAGAGAACAGCACTACATT
This sequence comes from Loris lydekkerianus, assembly GCA_963574355.1. NCBI lineage: Eukaryota > Metazoa > Chordata > Mammalia > Primates > Lorisidae > Loris > Loris lydekkerianus. The sequence goes on from CAUYPK010047913.1 coordinate 52,496, forward strand.
AGGTTATCTAATCACCAGGGTGGTAAGGCAAAACTTGCCTGCAGACAAGTGGATGAGGCAGAAAGAATATGGATGTGGGATTACAATGAACCAGCTCTTCCCATTTATTAGTTGTGTGACTTAAAAGCTTTTAAATAATTTGAAAACTTGGTTTCCCTATTTAAAATGGAAATTAGACTTTATTTTCAGCATGACTACAATAATTTAAGACATTATAAATGAATGGTATATTAAATATTCAATGAGTGTTACTCTTTACTTATTACTAATCATACCATTACTACAAAATAAATGTGTATGTGTGTGCTGAATTAAGAATAATTTTCTATTACCTTCTATTTTCTATTGCCACACAGCTCAGATACTGAACAAAATCACTGTACTATAATCATTTTTAAGTGTTTTTTATGTGTATATATTTGATTGCTGCTTTTTATCCTGTATTTTTCTTAATTATAAATATTTTGAAATAAGAAACTATAGCAAATTATAAGCTTAAGCTCTTTTTTTAAAGGGTAGATAAGGAATAGTTGAATTTGCTGAGGGTTAAAAAGAATCTCCTTCCTAATGATCATTAAAGTGATGTTGTATATCAAGTAATGGTCTCATTAAAAATAAGACACAAGTCTTACAAACAGATTATGAAGCTGGGAACTGGAGTTTTAGCATGGCATGTGCAGGAGTATTTAATTTCACATAATTGGTACATAAACAAAAAATACAATTTTCAGATATGACATTGATTCCAATTATCTAATTGTTAAATTAAGAAATCCTCTGGAGGCTTAAGATTTATTTTTTAAAACTATGACCAAATTGGATTTTCAAACACGTGTGTGCACCAATAGAAAATGCATCACATTCCCATTCAAGAAAATGTGGTTTCTGAGTGACAATGAAAAGGTCCAGGGTGACAAAAGCTGGCCAGTATTCCACTCAAGTTCATTGAGACATAGGGACAGAAACTGTTTTTACCACATTCCCAATAAGAAGTTACCACCAAAACAAAAGCAACCCCAAGAATCAGCCATTGAACCTATCTAGTCTGCACGTACATACAACTGACAAGTCATCAAAATATTTAAATACTTATGAGTGAAGTTGAGATACATAGTGACTTACGGAATTTAAAGAGTACAAATTGGTTTTAAGAAGAAATTCCTATGCATATAGATCGCATTTTCTAAGTCCCCTTGTTAAATTTAATTTTTAGTATTGCATTCAACCTCTTGCAGGAGCACTTTAATTTATATATTTATTTTTTGTTAGGTTATTGGAGTCTATAATTTTAATAGCTGCATAAATACACTGTGGTCTAACCAGCATGAAGGTTTCTCTGATTGAGGTGGCAACTGAGGACAGAGTCACAACTGCCATGGTCATGTGGCTGCCGTCCCTTCACACTAGCCATGCATCACTGAAATTCTCCCTAGATGAATAAAATGGTCACTTTTATAGAAGGGTCACAGAGGACACAAGAGTGACAGAAGAAAAGCATGGCTCACACTTGGCCTTGTTGCCTGAGGTCCTAAGATCTGACAGTTTAAGTATCTTATTTATTCTTGCCTGCTATGTTTTTTAAGGATTGGGCTTTCTAATATAAAATACTTATCATGAAGCCCATGCCTCACTTTCCCTTTTTGCTTTGAAAAGCAAGCTTTAGATTCTCTGTCTTTGTTAGATGAAAGGTATGACTGGTCAGCTGGCACATCGATGGAGACATGTGGCACTGCTTAGCCTGTCCCCAGGCTTGTACTGGGGACATACCAAATATTCATTCCTTTGGACACAGGTGGTTATATGGGGGAATGAATGCCTAACATAGGTCTTGACCTCTGACCAACTGTAGTGGGACAGTCGGTTGAAATCTCATGCAAAGTATGGGATTGAAGACTCCATTTGGAGACAAGCACAATAAGCACATTTAATAGTACAGAGGAAAGGAAAGGAACGGAGATGGCAGAAACAGAAAGTGACAGACCAGGCATAAAAATTTCTTTGGCCACCAAGAGATGAAGAACTTTACTTTTACTTTTGACACTTTCCAATCCTCATAAAGTTTGGCAACATTTCACTTCTGTCTTTAGTATGAGTCTTCTTTTACTTGAGCTTCCTGCAATGGTTTTCTGCAGAGAAGTCAATCACTGAGAACACTGGGCAAACATATGCATTAAATATGTACTAATCCTCTATATCTGTAAATATAGAACTTAGATTAGCAAATCTGTAACTACTCCATTTTATAAGAAGTAATAAAAAACCTATAATTTTATATAACTACCAAAAGGTCCCCAGGAACAGGAGCTCATTTCTGTAATCTTAGCACTCTGGAAGGCAGGAGGATCACTTGAGATCAGGAATTCTAGACCAACTCTAGTTCTGAGCAAGAGTGAGACTCTCTATCTACTCAAAATAGAAAAATAAGCTAGGCTTTGTTTCAGGTACCTATAGTCCCAGCTCCATGGGAAGCAGAGACGGGAGCTGAGGAGTTTGAGATTGCTGTGATCTAGGCTGATGTCACAGCACTCTAGCCTGGGCAACAGAGTGAAGTTATGTCTCAAAAAAAATGAATTTGTGTTAAAAATTCTTCCCATTATTTTCTGACCCTTACTTTCAAGTCATTACCTGTTGCAATTATTTGTATATATACATTAGGGCAATTTTTCCTAGCAACTTACTTTAAAGTATAATTTCAAATGTTTTATTTCACACACAAAATTTTTTTTTTTAAATTATAGCTTCAAATATTCATTATGTTCCATTGCAGGGATAGACTGTCCTCCTGAGATCCTCCAATTATACATATGTTGGATTTGCTTTCACTATTTCCTTTGGTTATTTTCTCTATTCTTTTATCTGTTTTTTTTTTTTTTTCTTCACTTTTCTCCTTTCTATATCAAATATTCTTTACAAAGTTTTGTGATCATTTTGTTAATTCTTTTAAAAATATATTCAGATTAATACGAGGGTACAAACTATTTGAATATATTGTTTGCATTTGTTAGGTCAAATCCAACTTGTAGTTCAGCCTTTCACCCAGGGGGTGTGCTATACATCCTTACATTGTGCCATTAGGTGAGAACTTACCAAACCTCCTCCTTCATCCCCTACCCCCTCACCCTCCTCCTTCCTCCTCCCTACTTGAATTTAATTGTGTTTTTCTCTCATGTGGGCCTATAGTTCTTTATCTATAAGTTTCATATTAGTATTGAGTTCATTGGATATGTGCTTTTCCAGCCTTGTGATATTTTACTAAGGAGAATAGTCTTCAAGGTTAATACAAAATATGTAAAGAAGCCATCTACAGCAAACCCACAGCCAATGTCATACTGAGTAGAGTCAAACTGAAAGCATTTCCATTTAGAACTGGAACCAGACAAGGATGTCCACTCTTGCCACTACTATTCAACATAGTACTAGAAGTTCTAGCCAACACAATCATCCCAGAGAAGGACAACAAGGGTATCCACAGGGGGGGGGGGGTCAAACTCTCACTCTTGGCTGATGATATGACTTTATACTTAGAGAACCCTGGAGACTTAACCACAAAGTTCCTGTAAGTCATCAAGAAATATAGTAATATCTCAGGTTACAAAATCAATGTCCACAAATCATTAGCCTTCATAAATGCCAATTACAGTCAAGCAAAGAACTGAATCAAAGACACAATACCCTTCATAGGAGTTTCAAAGAAAATTAAAAACCTGGGAACATTTGTAATGAAGGACATGAAGGATCTCTACAGAGATAACTATGAAACCCTGAAATTAGAAATAGCAGATGTTAAGAAATTCAAGAATATACCATGTTCATGGCTGGGAAGAATCAATACTGATAAAATATCCATACTACCCAAAGCAATCTACATATTCAATGCAATCTCTCATCAAAGTACCAATATTATACTTGGAAGAACTTGAAAAAAACATTATTTCATTTCATACGGAAAGAGAAAAAAGACTCAATAGCCAATGAAATTCTAAGAAATAAAAACACATCTGGAGATATCATGTTATCAGACTTCAGACTTTGTATACTATAAGTCTACAGTGATCAAAACAGCATGGTAATGGCAGAAAAACAGAGATATAAATCTAGAGAACAGAATAGAGAACTTAGAAGTGAAACTAGCTGCATCTCGCCATCTAATCTTCAATAAACCAAAAATTCTAGAAGAAAATATGGTAAAAACTCTTGACGATATCAGCCTGATATAAGATTTAACAACAAAGATCCTCTTGGCAATAGCAGCAATTATCAAAAACAAATAAATTTACAAGCTAAAAAGCTCCTGCACAGTTAAGGGCATAACAACTAAAGCAAAAAGACAAACTTCAGAATAGGAGAAGATAACTGTATGCCACAAATGTGACAAAAGGCTGATAACTAGAATCTACAAAGAACTCCAACTAATCAGCAAGAGAAGGGTGAGCAATCCCATTTATCATTGGGTAAGAGACATGAATAGAACCTTCTCTGAAGAAGACAGACAAATGGCCATGAAACACGTGAAAAATGCTTATCATCTCTAATCATCAAAGAAATGCAAATCAAAACCATTTTGAGATATCACCTAACCCCTGTGAAAATAAGCCACATCACAAAGTCCCAAAGCTACAGATGTTGGTGTGGATTGCAAACTAATACAGCCTCTTTGGAACAAAGTATGGAGAATCCTCAAAGAGCTGAAAGTAGAGCTTCCATTTGATCACAAAATCTCATTGCTAGGTATCTACTCAGGAGAAAAAATCATTTTACCATAAGGACATTTACACCAGAATGTTTACCACAGCACAATTCACAATTGCCAAGATATGGAATGAACTCAAGTGCCATCAACAAATGAGTTTTACAATGTTTATTAATTCTTGTGCTTTTTCCATTTTATCTTTATTTTAATGATTATGTTGTTTCAATCTACATCAGTTTGTGTTCTGTCAGCTCATTCACTACCTCCTCCTATCTTCCCTGTCTTTGTTCTGGAACTTATGCTTTATGGTTTTCACGACACTCATAGAGATAGTGTTACATTTTGTTTTCTTATATTAAATAAATGAGAAAATTTTTCATTATTATTTCTAAATGTTCTTTTGCATTATTTAAAAGTATGCTTTACCTATTAACAAAATTAGTTGTCTAGTATATTTGTTTTAATGCCATCATTATATCTTATTACTCATTACTTTCTTTGGATTGATTATTTGTAGGATGTTCCCACAGACACGGCTCCAGTGAAGGGCAGAAAAAGGAGGTACCATTCTAAGATTACTAACCCAAAGGTTCTCTTATTTTTTGCTGCAGAGCACTACCTACAAATCTGGACTATCTGTGAGATTTCTTGAGTAGTTTCACCTACTTTGTTTTTCTAAACAAAATGAAATTCAGGATTTTTCACCCACTATCATTGTTGTAGCATATGCTTTACTGGCTTTAGAAAAAACTATTTCAAAGACATCTTACATAAAATGCACTCTAATCTTATACTATTAAAGTTTTTTCTCTTCAAAATAAAAAAAAGATGAAATGTGACTAGAAAAAGTTAAATATTAGTTTAAATATAAGTTCATCCCAGTTCCCACATTCATCCATTCAAAAAAGAGGAAAGTTCTATGCTGATACCATTTGTGTACTTCACAATAGCACCTATTTTTCACATTCTCCTCTATTTTTCTATCTGATTTCAGCAGATATTGGCAGATTTTTTGAATTATTTCAGAGTATACCAGTTATATCTATTTCCTGATTACCTGAAAAAGATTTTGAAATTTTTATTATTATTGTTGTTGACTTTAAGGAGAAATGGGAACAACCTACTAGAAAATATAAATTTAAATAGTTTGGTATCCTCACCAATAAAGAAAATTAAGTGCACAAATATTATTCTCAAATTTTAACATTTCTACATTTTATTCTGAGTAATCTTATATTTGGTGGGCCAAAATGTTGGGAGCACTTAAGTCCAGAAACAAATATTTATCTGATTAGAAATATAAGACAAATTTTCTGAGATACAATGTAGAGGACCATGAAAAGCAATAAAAACAACAACAGACCAAACCACAATAATACACAGTTTTTATTCTAACATAATGTACACTTATATAGGACAGATGCCACATATGTTTTCCAAGGGGAAATTTATACACATGACAACGTGTTAAAAAACAACATTGAGCATGATTTCATTCAACAATGCTCCATCTTTATAATTTCTCTAAATAAGCTAAGGAAATACAATCTCAAGACTTCTTATCAACCATATTATATCTGCCAATTACCTCTGTATAATTATATACTTTCTGAGACTACAGGTAAGTAAAATTAGTCAATATTTCAAGACTTCCACAATAAACTATTAAAATCATTAAACTGTTAAGTCTATATTACAATCAAAATCATGTCCAGAAAGGAGTTACTAAAACAAAACATTATTGTACTTCAGAATTTCCTGTTTTTTCCTAGTTCATGCATCTGATATTTTGTCAATTACTGATGACTCAACTCTGCCCTTTTTCTCTCATCTATCCTTTTGCCCACAGTTATTATTAAAAGGAAGCTTGCAGTCATAATTAGGCCACTTAATGTCAAGTCTGGATTTATGCACAAGGAGTGGTAGGTGATAGTTTGAGGCCATCTTTATAGTTTTGGTCTGGAAGTAAAAAAATATACTGTGTCCCAGACCAAAAATATACTTACAGCTTTACTACTTCTGTTGTAAAGAATCAATGTGGTGAGATTAAATCAAACAGGGAGTAGTCATCATCCACATAATCTAAAATTACTTAGATCAGTGCTTTTCAACTTTTTTTATCTCACAGAAAACTTGAACCTATAGTTAAACTTCCAGGTGCACTTAATTTATGGTAATCAAAAGAGAAAAGATATAAAGAAGAATATACTATGCCTTGAACTCCTTTTGAAAATAATTTAATTAATGATCTTCCGAAATTTTCACTGCATACCACAGAATACTAGAGTTTCATGACACAACAGTTGGAAATCACTGTCTTATACAGAAGAACTTGGAAATCAGTCTGGGGTTTAGAGTGAATGTCTAAAGTGTTGTAAGATGAACTGACCTAAAGCTAAGGTAATAGCAGACCAGTCCTGTAGGCTCTGTTAACATTATACAAAAAGTAATTACAGAGCTGGCACTTCGAGGCAATTTGGTCTTTGAGGATCATCTCAATAAATACTATGTCATATGTTTGATAGGAATGCAGCCACTCCAGGAATAAAGTTTAATTTTCTGTTATAGGATTAAGGTAAAGTTAGTATCTTTCAAATGAGGTCTGGAGTATACTACTAAAAGATATTTTTATTACAATTAAGAGAAATCAGGTAGAAGTGGAATTAGATCTAGGGATGACAGTGATTTCTATTAAATAACATAAGGATTGGTAGTTTTATTTGCCTAAATGGCGCAAATAAGTTGTAATAATAGCTAACACATATTAGTCATTTGTTTTATGTCAGACCCTATTGTAATCATTTTCTTTGTGCCAAACCAGTTAATCTTCCCAACGATCCTCTGAGGCAAACTGTATTATTATTCAGACTTAAAATTAAAAAGACAGAAGCAGAGGCATGTAACTTTTCAATCATAATCACTTGGAATATAAGGATCTTTGAAATTACATGTCAGCATTTGACTACTGTTAAATCATTTCAGTCTGAAGATAGCCTATATAAAACAGTTTTTATGTAAGAACACTACTGTATAAAATAAACCTCCTGAAAATTTTTCTCCTCTTAGAACAGAATATAATATGCTACCTTCACATAGTAGATTGTTTGCAAAGGCAGCCTTAAGATTTCTTCCCGTCACTGCATGCATGACCCTTTGAGGATGACTTAGCCATTTCTCCCTTTAAGAGGCAGTCTATTAAGCTCCCCCTTCAATCTGGAATTGCCGTGTAAATTATTTTGACCAATGGGAGAATAACATGGTGTGTCTTTCAAGCTTTGCAAACAAGCCTGAGATAACTTTCTGAGAATGAGGTCTTCTGTGAAGAAGAGAGAAAGAGGTCCTGAGATACATGAGTGAGGTCATTTGGGGCCAACCAACCCTAACCACCTCACTGACTGATTCCAACGCATGTAAGACAGCTGAACCGTGTGAACTGTCCAGCTCAGTCCAGGAACAACCTGCCATCCTGCAGCCTCATGGCGAAATACATGGTTGGTATTTCAAGGCCCTAGTTTTGCGGTGGTTTGTAATGTAGCCACAGCCAACTGACGTACATTCAAATATGAAGATCCCTTAGAAAACTGGTCTAATTGCTCCTGCTGATTATGTTATATACTTCTACATGCAGATAATGCTTGTTTAAAACTGGTATTTCTTAAAATTTTGTTTTCTGTGTTAATTATTATCTTATTTCTTATTCTCCATCATTCAATACTTTCTCAATCCCTCTAGGCTAGGCTTTACTCTCATTTACAAAATGACAGGCTTATACCATATAATCTCTCTCTCTCTCTTTTGTCCCTCTGAGACATATATATATGGAAAATATATATACATATATATGGAAAAATTACACATACTGTATACACACACACACACACACACACACACACACACATATAATGATTCTATTGGGTACTAGTCACTTTGGCTGTCCTCTTCAAACACCAATATCATCATTTAGGTCAAAATACTATTACGTAGTGACAGCTTTATATGTGTGTAAGGATGTTTTGGGAAAGACTACTTAAATAGCTATTTAATGTAGTTATTAATATTCACTGCCTGGAATCACTCTCCAAATAACTTCCCCTAAAAGCCAACAGACACCCTTTTGAGTGTATTCATTTATTTCATACTTTATTATAAAATAAAATGAACGATGGCTCTTTCCTTAGTTACTCCTAGGACAGAAGCCCTAGTAAAAGTATAAACTGTCAAATATTCATCCATCAGGAGGATCTCTCAATGCTGACAATTACCTCCTCACTTTATAAATTATCATGCACTACCCCCATCCCCAGAGCTAGCCTAAAGAACGTTTTCACTATACAGGGTGGCCATAAGTTCATGTACAATTAAATTACATGAACTTTATGGCCACCCTGTACTAAGTTGAAGGTATAAAATCTAGAGGGAAATAATCCCAAGGTATGATTTGTTGGTGTTCAAATTTTCTTATGAAGGACACAGTAAGAACATAGGGTCTGCTCATGATATATACAGGCCTGAAACCACAACTCAATTTTATAGAGATGAAAACTCCCATTTCTTCTCTCTCATCATTTTTTCATCATCCCTACCTTTAAAGTCCAGTAATGGTGTAACTTGTGCGGGATTGCAAATCCAGCTTAAAGACAGAGCCACCAGAAACCAGTATCCTGTATTCATTCAAAATTCTTATTAGATTCTTAGTAAGTATGCTCAGATCTTAATGTTGTTTTACATATGTTATATCTACATAATTAGGAAGAAGAACAAATCTCTGTATGTCCTTTGATGTTAAGGATGTTAGGGTATATTAATATTTTACATGTTAGAAAGGAGTTCTAAAAAGCTCCTAAATTGAGAAGGTTTATATTTTCTTGTGTTTGCCTACATATTTCAGGGTAATTGAGGAAGCAATTTTTAGTCTTTAATTAATTGAAACTGTAATTATTCAGCTTGGAGAATACTGAAAGTCAATTTAATAAAGATTTTCAGCTAAATAAGGAGCTCTTAAGAAGATGATCGTGCTATTTCAACTTAAAAATTGGATTTATATTATAGCACAAAAGAGGAGGGTAAGATTTCTTACATTGAGGGTTAGCAAAAAATTCTTTCTGTAAGTGTGTTAAGTCTTGTTCATATTTCTTGCCCTAGTTATGATTCTGTCTGCACATAAATAATTTAGAATGTTTCATTTCCTATTTTGAATGATGTTGTGGCTGTAAATAACAATACATGTATTTAAATCTGCTCAGACTATAGCTAATCGTGTATTGCTATTTGGTAATAAAAAGATAGCATACAATTTTTTGAAGTTTTCAGTGGAGTCAACATTTGGAAAACATAAGAAAATCTTTATTGAAACTGTTTTACTACCAGACAAACAACACTGTGTTTAATTTGAATAATAGTTAAGACTTAAATAATTCTAAGTTAAACACAGGAGATTCCAAAGAGTAATGAGGAAAGACTGTATTTTTAGGCCATGACTGCTTCTCAAAGACCAAAAGGAACCAGGAGACAGGGGAAAGCTTGAGATACCATAGTAGGCAGAGAATTGTATTACTGAGTAGGGTAAAAATCAATGCATCATCTCCTGTGCCTGCTAAAAATCCTTTTGCTAAAGCCTCCTCCAGGGTTTTCCCACCTCTGCTCTGCCTTCTACACAGCTGACAAGAGTAACTCCTTCAAATGGAAATCTGATCACTTCACTTCTCAGCCGAGCTATCTTGCATCTCCTACAACTGCCTCTCTGTTCTCTCCAAGTTCAGCCTGCATAAGCCTTCTCTTCTCCACTCAGGGGTGGTCCCCTCGAGATGCCACCTTATAGCCCCTTATACTTCTGCTTTTTATCACTTTTCAAAATGTTTCATTATATGATGTGTAATACATTTAATGTCTCTTTGCCACCGGCCTGGGAGCAGCTTGAGAGCCAGGGTGATGTCTATCCTCTTCTCCATATTTTAAGATGCAGTCCAATGCCTGGCATAGAACACATTCTCCAGCATTTAGATGAATGAGTAAACACGTTGTGAATATTTTCTATGTTGATCTTTTAATTTATTCAATCATTCAACAAAAAATTTAGTGAGGAATCAGTTTACACTCAGACTTAAGGGGACGTTGGCCAAAAGAGATGAATAAACATTGTTTCAATTCAGTCTCTAATTTATTAGCAACTAATAGGTAACCATAACATTTCATAATTTAAAAAATTTATTTCAGAGAATTTAGTTTATGATGGTGATCATGTTTTTCTAAATTCTGTTTCTCTTAAGAATAGTTTGTTCATAGTTATAATACCGAACCTTGCAAAAGTGCTTTGTTAGGGGCAAGTTAAATAAACAGACAAGCCTTACAAACTATAAAAGAAACAATCAGTAGTCCTTCTGGAAAAACTCTCCTACAGATTGCTTTAGGTTTTTTTCACATTGTTTCTCATTTACACTACGACTATTATAAGGTCACTTGTACTTAGAATAAATTTTGCATCTTATTTTCTACAAATAACTACTTAACATACGTGAAATATAAGGTAACTACATTTATAGATAATGTGCAATTTTTACCTAAGCAACAATGAATAATTCAAAATGTATATACACGTGCACATGCACACACACACACACGAACTTAAACAGTAGTACTTAAAATAGTACCATTCCCTTAATTATATGCTGTTATTTATCATATCACATGTCATCTAACTAAAAATTGTTCAGTCATAAAATGATAGATTATTCAAACATCTAGTCAGAAAAGCTGCAGCAAAAAGCCTTAGTTTTGAGTATTTGATGAGTGTTTAATTAAGACCTCAAACCTCATTTCTGTTTGGGCACTGTTGTTTTAAGTATCTACAATTTATTCATCTTTATACATAAAACATATGTGCAATTTTAACAGTTGTATACGATGCAAACTTTGAACATTTAAGAAATGTTCCACCACATTAAGTTTAACCCTCATTTGTGTCTTGGATGATAGATGCAAGAATTCCAACTGAGGCGATTTTATGAACCAGCTAAATGATTTGTATTCAGAACGGCATTAAAAATCCCCATGACAAAGTGTACTTGAACAAAAATACCCTGCTTGTGACACATCCTTTATAAGTAATGTGTTTTCATTTTTCACATGTTGCATCTCATTTATTTTATTCAGCCATACATACTTAAATCGGCAAGATACCACAAGCTTCCAATACCTTTGAAATAATAAATCACTTCTTGCAGATGTTTTCGCCCGCTGCAAGGCTGCCGTTCATTAATCAAACATTATCAGTTGCTATCAGTGCCCAGTGTTAAACAGAAAAGGCACTTCATTCTGAGTCCTGACTTTCATTCACTGGTTATTCCCTGACCCCACCGTACTTACTGCTTGGATTTTAGCAACGTGAAACCTCCTATGGTGTAATGGATTTTGCAGCAAAAAAATCCCAAATGGCATTATACTTTCTCAATTCCGTATTGCTTTATCCTGAGCTAAATCACACTGTTTTCTAAAATGCCAAATAAATGCAGTCTTAATAGCCATTTAAAATCCGGTCCATAATAATAATAAATTTATAATGTAAGCTCTGTTTCTATGAATATGCCTAACATCAAATCTTTAGAACACAGATGCAGGGATATATTTTTAAAATTTAGCTGCAGCTATTAAAATCATTTCAGAATACAATGAAGGGCAATTTATCTACCTACAGTAATTTTTAAGCCTATGAAAAGAAAATTGAAGAAAGTTAGAGAAAACTGTAAAATCTTTCCAGTTTTTTTTTACTTCTTCTCTAAGGAAATATATTACAGAAAAGGACCAACTTGTAATATAAGAAATCACAGATCTTATGGGTCATGATTCACTATCGTCACCCTACAAACACCATTACAGCCTGAATAAAAGAGAACCAATATCACTGGATATTTTTTACTGCCTTAAAAATAGCTAGGTAATGCAGATGCTGCAAAGGAGAATTCAGTAATCATTTTCATTTTCTCTTCAAAAAAGCAGTCTTGTGTTATTCATCTTCTTTGATGAACAAATCCTAATAAGAACTCAAAGCCAACATTCACTTCAAAATCTGACCTGAGAATGAATTAATGAACCGGAAATTGCCATAAAATTGAACATGAAGAAAATACTTGCTGAATATCTGTTTCATCATCATGAATTTTATCAGAAGTCCTCCCCCATTAAGGCACAGTGCTAAAAGCTGTGCATATAGATATCATCCCTTTTCCAGGAAGTAAATATTTGAATTTTAGCAAGATAATTTTCCAGGTAAAGATCTTAGTGATTCAAAGTACATAATAAAAGTTAACATGATCAATATGTTATCATAATTTCACTCGATCTCAACTAACCCTACATCACTTGAATGTCAGGGCAGAAAGGGCAGGAACATTGCCATTGCAATTTTTTTTTGGTGACACTCCTAAACATGGCAGGCCCCAGGCAGTACCCCAATGACATCTATCAAGAATCTTAATGTTTGTCCACTGCACCTGGATAACTCTAAACTCCACAAACTGCCTAACATCACCAGTATGAGCCGTAACAGTTTGTCTCCTACCCTCTTCCCTATCCACTATTTTTTTTTATTAAATCATAGCTATATATATATTAATGCAATCATAGGGTACAATGTGCTGGTTTTATATACAATCTGAAATATTTTCATCAAACTGGTTAACATAGCCTTCACGGCACCCTCTTAGTTATTGTGTGAAGACATTTCTGTTCTACATTTAGTAAATTGCATGTGTACCCTTGTAAGATGCACCATAGGTGTGGTCCCACCAAATACCTCTCCGCTATTATTTAGCCTCTTACTTCCACAGCACACGTTCTGGCCTAGGCCACACCATATTCATCACAGTTTTCAAAATCACCATGTTATTTCAAGTCTTGGTGTTATGCCTAACATCATGTTATCTACCAATCATGAGCCTGTGTCAACTTTTCTAACCAACTCCCGAAGTCCATTCCTCCAGGTGGCTATCTAGCTACTTCTCCGCCCTCCCTTTGTACTTTAGTAGCAGATTTTTTTTTTCTCTTAGAAAACAAGGAGCATCTCTGAGAAGAGTGTATGCATAAATTCACCACTGAATGACAAGTACAGAGCCTGTATCCAAAAAATTATTAAAAATATGACAAATGATCAAATGAAAGAAAGGAAATGGGTAAAAGTTGCCTTAGCAGCCATAATTTCAATTTCTGATTGGTCTTATATTCTTTCATCTTTACATTCTCATAAAATATTTTTCTTGTCTTTTCATTTTCTTGTCTTTATATTCTGATGACATTAACGACCCCCTTTCTTTCTGTTCTATTCTCCCTACCTTCTCCACCTAGCTCTTTATAGGGCAGGATCTGAAATGCTTCTGTAGTAGGTTTTAAATGAGTGATAATGCTAAATTTGTATCTTTCCCAGACACACACACTTTTAACTATGGATAAACATGAAGTATTGTCCTTATGATAACTAATAGGCTTTCAGTTGTGAAACTATAGGTACGGGCTGAAAAGCAGCTGAGGAGAGAAATCAGGATCAGATCTCTGTTAATGTCTGAATTTAGATTATAGCAATGATTGATATTGTGTGCGTTCTCCACATGCACAATAACTTATCAAGAGTCATCTACAGTCTACAGCCTCATGTAATCTCAACCAACCTAACAATCTCAAAAATTAAGGGTGAAGTGGAGATACCATTCATAAAATTCTGTAGGGCCAAATAGATTACTGAGTATGTAACTATAATATATGTCCCCCTCCCTCCATAATATATTTTACATAATCTAATATAACAGATGGGTAATTATAATGATTGAGCATTAAAGTTAACCCAGAACTTCTTGGCAATGGCGTTAAAATGAATTTATTATAAATTACACAGAAATTATTTGATTTTTTTGTTTTAGGAGACAGAGTTCTCACTCTGTTGCCTTGGGGTTGAGTGCGATGCATCATCATAACTCACAGCAACCTCAAATTCTTGGGCTCATTGATGCTCGTGCCTCACCTTCCTGAGTAGCTGTGGCTATAGGCACCTGCCATGACCCCTGGCTAATTTTTCTACAGAGACTAGGTCTTGCTCTTTCTCAGGCTAGTCTCAAACTTCTGAGCTCAAGCCATCTGCCTGTCTCAGCTTCCCAGGGTACTAGGATTATAGGTGTGAGCCACTATGCCTGGCCAGGGGTAAGATTTTTTATCTGGTCCTTTAATATTCAGAAAAGTGCAGGGAATTATAATAGAATAACATACTACATAATATATTTCAAAACAATTTTCCTGGTTATGGCAGATATCTTCTTGTATTTGACCTTGCTGTATAAACTCTCTACTTTTCTTACATATATTATTTGATGTGAGCACCAAATGCACACCCTTCCAAAGAATAATTTGATGACCTTGTTCTGCTTATTAGAAATACATTTTTATAAAAAATTAACAAAAACACACTATTAAACTGCAAAGTGTGATAAAAATAACAAATATAACCAATCAAAATCAAATATTGGCTGCCATAAAATAAATATTTTCTACAAGTTGTGACCTACTTGAATATATACAAGTATACCTGAATACTTTCATTTCCCCCCCAAAAAATCTTGACAATTAATTTAGTGATGAGGCATTTTGATAATAAAATCACTTCATGTGATTCCACATAAAGTGTCATGGATTTGATTTTTTTTAAATGACTGCATAGTTTCTTCAGAAGACTATCTCCTTCTTCTTAGAGGCTGAAGCATGGGCTCTGGAAACTTAGCTCTACCGCTCTGTTAAGCCTCAACAGAGCCATTCCCATCTGTGATTGCTGTTGCATCACTCAGAAGATGTGTTTCCTAAATTACTTCCAGTCTTGCCTGCTGAAATATACCCAGCATTCCAGCTCTACAGTGACAGAGGTAATCTCTCATGGAGTTAAATAGTTTGGTTTGGTTTCTGTTTTGTTTTGCTTTTGCTTAAACAAGGTTGATTTCTAAGATTCAGCTTAAGCAAGGTTGAAATAAAACTCTGTGCCAATAACAAAAGTTAAAAGACTTAAAAACAGTCTATTCACAGAAGAAGGAAGCAGTTAGTATTAATACATGCATAGGAATACACAAAACACAGGCATTTGGCATGTCCCCTCCCAAACAAAAAAACATACATATTTGATATAAATTTCAGTGGACTCTGGTTACCCTGTGCTGGGAAGCAATTAATAGGAATAGTGACATTTAGGTGTTCCGGGGTTTTTTTTGTTTGTTTTTTTTTTTAGTCATCTAGCTTTCCCTGTTTGTGGGGGTTGGGGGGAATAGGGCTGAAAAGGGGTTAGCATGGCTAGGAAAGAAAAATTTTAAAAATAACTGCTAAAAACATCATTCTCATGTAAAAATGAGGACTTAGAAGATTGCAGGGACTTTTGAAAATAGTTAGATTTCTTGAGTTCTCACTTTGTTGTATTTACATTTGTATTACAAATATAAATGCACCTTTCCCCAATAGCTATATCAATTTGCCTTACAAGTAATAAGGACACACGTTATACAATGAATGACCAAGCCCAACTGCCTCACTCCACCAAAGCAGCAATTGTTCTGGGAGCCCAGGGAAAGTGGAGAGAATAAGGTTCCCAACTTGCAACGTGTAGAAATTTACTAATCCCCTTCTTTTCAGACGATGCCCTCTGCTTTATGTCCTCCAGGGCAGACACTATCACCCTCTCCACTGAAGGACAGTGCCCCTGTTTCCAGCCTTGTCTTCACTACCATTTCCACAGCTAACTAGTGTTATCAATCTTGCAACTTTGGACAGGTCCAGTAGTGTATGTGACACTACTTTTCTAGTCTGGTTCAGGATTCATCTTTCCAGGGTCTGCTCAGCCCAATCTCATATGCCCATCTGCTTTTTAGTTTCTAAAGTTTTGTTGTCCCTTTTGCTCCTTCTTATCGCCTCCTCCCCTATTCTGGGCTTATGACATTTAAAAAATCTTTCATTGCTGTAGTTATAAAGAATACGCTTGTCTTTGATCTATTATTTCAAAATAGAAGCCTCACTAAACTAATTTTAGAACAATTTTTATTGGTAAATACACCTCTATAAGATTTTGTGTTAACACCTAGGAAAATTTTTATTTTCTCTCCAATAACTACTTAGAACCATGAAATTTCTTTCCAATTCTGATTTTTCTTTTTTTGGTTTACATCTCAAGAATGAACTTGAGCTTGGTTCTGAATTCCAAATGCCATTCTTAAATCCACTGCCTGGTTGTACTTTTTAGTACCCTGGCTTTTAAATTATCCTACCATTAAACAAGCCATAGGGCAACGAAAACCATTGATGAATTCATGTAGATATTCATTTACTAAAATTTCTGAAAACATTAAAATTCATATTTTTAAATTAAATTTCCAAATACTAATGTCTGTAACATTAAAATTCATATTTTTAATTAAATTTCCAAATACTTGTCCATGATTTGCCTCACTCTTATAACCTGTACAGGTGTCAATATTTTATATGGGTAAATGGAATATAAAGCCAATTTTTACATGGGTAAATGGTATATAAAGCCTCATACAATACTGAATGATCTCCTCTCAATCA
The DNA here is from genome assembly GCA_963574355.1 of Loris lydekkerianus. Taxonomy (NCBI): domain Eukaryota; kingdom Metazoa; phylum Chordata; class Mammalia; order Primates; family Lorisidae; genus Loris; species Loris lydekkerianus. Next base: position 69,765 of record CAUYPK010047913.1, read on the forward strand.
GTGAAAAAACATCCGATTGCCTTTACTAACTAACTGGTCTTTTTGTTAACACGTTATGTGTAAATGCACAACCGTCCGTCTTTCATAGTCATAGATACATAAAAGGTGGGAGTCCTATAAGAAAGGAACCATGAGTATCCAAAAAAATCAGTCTATGCTGCATTTGTTATCTCAATAGTGGTGTAAGTCAACATTAATAACATATTCCAATTACAAATATATTTATTATATAAGTAATAAGAAATGTTTAAGGCTAGCTGTTTCTTAAATTCTTCCCTGAGACCATACGGCTTAGATCATCTAAGCACAAAAATTTGCTAGTAAGGATTAATCCTGAGTAACTATTATAGCAGACAGCAGATAGTGCTTTTGAATTACATACAAAAATTCAACATTGTTTGAGATGAACTGATGGTTGAAATATACCTACAGAAATATATCTACAGAAATTAACAGTTATTCATTTGCTTGTTTCTATTAATAAGATTTTTATTAATTTTACTCTACTCAGAGTACAAGCAGTTTGCAACAAAGAAACCAGAAGAACAAGAAAACATTTTGTGTGATTTTACTAGAATTCAATTCTTTTTTAATGGACTATTAAGCACTTCAATTAGTTGTCATGTTTACTTTTAGTTTTATAAGTTAATCTTCTTTACATATCTAAATATGCACTTCCTAATGAGTTTTAATATTCAAGTAGACAAATATGAAAACATGCTTTGCAATCAACTATAGAAATAATCTTATATAATCTGCAAATGCTGATCAAAGTACATTATTTCAACAATACTGATCCTAGGACAAGATAGCTTTATTTGGTTGAAAATAATGATTTTGGCTTTTATGATAATAGTTAGGCTCAATTTTATGTATGTAGAGATTATATAGATTGAAAACACTGAGCCATAGAAATTTAAAAGAAAAAGACTGTGTAATTCTAATATCTTCCTATTAAGTGGTCATTTATTTTCTTATGTTGTCATTCAAGTTCCTAATATTAATTATAAGGAAATAAGATCTAAACATTTAAACTTAAGTATTAGTTAATTAATTACTCCTCTGTCCAGGTCAATCTCCCTGGACTGCATGACAGCTGCCCATCTTGCCTCCACATGTCCATTCTTGTCACTATCAATTTCACCCCCTCCTCAGAGAGCCTATGCTGCTTAAAACCTTCCGATCGTTTCTCATATTTAATAGAATACAAGCTCAAGTTCCTTAGCATGCTAAGCAGTCCCCCCATGACCTGCTTCTTGTCTAACACTTCAGCCTAGAGACTAAACAGTGAGAGTCACAGATCTCAGTACTACCTGACTTTCCAGGTTCATGCAAGTTCACTGAACTCTTGCTCTCTTAAACCCTCTTCCAGGAATGACCCATCCCTGGAGCTTGAGCTTTTTTTTCCTCCTAAGTCCTAAAGATCAACTCAGTAAAAACATCACTCCCCCTAAGATGTCTTCCATGCCCCCAATACAGTCTCACACTTAAGAGTCATCCTGGTAATGTTGGGCATTCCCATCCTGCACCCACAAACCTCTGGACATCTCTTAATCACATGAGTATATTATTACCACATTGTGTTGTAATGATGTTGCATTGCATCTAGTGAAGTTTTGATCTTAGGAAGGTCAAAAAAAATGTTCTCCCCTTCATTAAAAACTTAACAACAAATACCTAGTACAAACCATGGTAAATGTTTGTAGGATGAATGTATAAATGTGATATAATTAGACATGTTTAAATAGACTGCTTATGAATTACACTGTGGACTTTGGGGGAAAGGTTCCAATGATCATTTTTATGAGTACCCTTGGCTCATGAGAATAAGGGTGATTTCTGCTCCACATATTTAAAGATGGTAATTCTTTGGTTACCTCTATGGCTTTGAATAGTTAACAGTTTGATAAGACCTATCCCTAATAAGGAACATTTCCTACACCATTCATTTTAAACTATTGTTCTTTAACAAATGGCTAATTAAGTTTTTGGCAAAAATCAGAACTCACTTTTTTCTTCAACCTAGACATGTGGTTTTGGCCTAAAGTCTTACCTTGATCTGAATTACATCATACCTCAAAGCAGCAAATAAGATTTTTCAAAATGCTGATTTTTTCAATCATGTTATGTTAGGCAGCTGACCTAGAATATTTAAGAGTGCATGCAGTGTAAGAACTCAAGTTTTTGAATGAACACTATATTACCTTGCTCTTCATTGACTTTTGCATACATTTCTTTTCTCTCTCTTTCCTCCTTCTCTTCATTCACATTCCCTTCTTTCAATTCCACCTCACTATGACTGCGCATTGTATATTCATATGGTCATATAATTTCCAATTAAGCCCAGTCTACGAGCTCTAATAACATAGCATAATATGCTTAAGGATGAATTTAACTTCCAGTTTCAACTTAGAAATTCCCTGCATTTTTTCTAATAGTAATATTCTCCAATGGCCTGGTGGCTCATTCAGCCACTATCTTTAAGCAAAATATATGTTGTTGCTAAGGACTGACAATTTGTTAAAGTGCTACGGTTCCTGTATTTTAACAAACAATATGCATGTCATAATAATTTACTAAGTGAGGTTATTCAATGACCTGATAGAATTATCTCCTTTTCAAAGCAATTAATTACAACATGCCTATAACTTATAGCTGCCTGAAACTGGCAGGAGCCAGAGTGGTGCTTTTCTACGCTTGAATGGGTAATAATTTTATTGGTTTCCTAGAATAGCTATGTGATAAATAATCACTAATTTCAATATAAGATGTATAAAATATATTACTTTTATTTTAATTATAAATAAACTATAAAAATAATGTTCAATAAAAGTGTTATTCAATAACAATAATATTCAATATAACAAATAACAAAAATAATATTCAATAAAAGTATTATTATCTCTATTTTTTTCCCTCTGTCATAATGAATGAATCTATTCTTTGCTTCTTTCCACCTCATAAATATAAACTGGTATTAAGACTATCATAAATGTAGCAATGTAATTTCATGTTCTTTGTCTATTATACCACACTTAGTTGTGTAGGTTCTATTCCCTGCTTAACATTTTCTGTTCTGTGTGTTCCTGGAGATGAGTTAATGTGATATCTCTCTCTCTCTCTCATCTCACACACACACACACACACACACACACACTCCCCACCAACCTCTAACTTCTGGTCAAGTCTGCCTTCTGAAAAGAGTAAATAAAGCCTTACTACTTCACTAAGAAAAGTTAAGGCAAAGTAAGCTCATTTAGCAGACATATTCCCCCTTAGAAAATCTTCTATCTTCACCAAACTATTTCTCGGTTAATAAGGACAAAGTGTCCCTCCAGATCTCAAAAGCTGACGTTTTTACAGATGCTCTTCCTTTGTAGTCTCTTCTTCTCCTCCTTCCTGATCCTCCCTTAAATATCTCAAACATTTGTTTTCTACTCACTTTTTTATCTTGACATAAAAATATGTCATATTTTGCTATTAAAACCAACCATCAACCAACCAACAAAACTTCTTACCTCTTCTCCTCCCATGAGCCATCGTACCCCCACTTTTCCTCTCCATGGTCATTTTATGAGGTCCTGCGGGGTGCTGAGAGAACCACAGGTTTCAGATTTCTGGTTCCGTCCTAAAGAACCTCAGTGGCCTCAGGTAAGCCACTTACTTACTGTGAACACGTTTCTTCAGTATTAAAACACGTGTAACTAATACCTACCCCCTGGGATAATGGTATAGTTTGAACAAAATCCAGTGAGATCATATGTAAAAAGCCCCTAACGCACAGTAGTCAAGAAAACAAACAAACAAACAAACAAAAAACTGTTGACAAACAGTTGGCAATCCTTCAGACATGGATGGCTAACACCAAATTTGACATCTACAATGTGATAGATGCTCACATAAGTGTCATTTATTTGCCACACAAAGTAAAATCTTTTAAAAACACCAAAAGTACTAAGGCTGGGTCCGGTGGCTTATGCCTGTAATACCAGCACTCTGGGAGGCCGAGGCGGGTAGATCACCTCAGCTCACAAGTTCTAGACCAGCCTGAGTTGAAGCAAGACCTCATCTCTAAAAAGTCATTGGGCATCGTGGCACCTGTAGGCCCAGATACCTGGGAAGCTGAGGCAAGAAAGTTGCTTGAGCTCAAGAGTTTGAGGTTGCTGTGAGCTGTGACTCCCCAGCACTCTACCCAGGGCAACAAAATGAGATTCTGTATCAAAAAAAATAACATGTCTCATGATTTTAGTTCATTTCCACTGCAGCCAGTTGACCAACAAGTCTGTGTTTAATTGTTCATCTTGGCACTTTTATATCCTATTATGAATATTACTCTCTGAAAAGCCCAGGTGTGATGAGAAAAGTGTATATTGTTTTCAACTGAAAGGCATACTGTATTAACAACAGGTTTAAGTAGTTTTAGGAAATGAGTTCTTTTCTTAATAAAAACCACAATCAGTGCATTTTATAGAACTGAACACAGAAATATTTGCCTATTTTTCTCCCTTAAAACTGTAAGCCTCTTAACAACAAGGACATATTAATAACATATCAGGAACTTGGTATCTACTGACTGAAAGAATGAAGTTATGTAAGCAAAAATAGGGAAAGCCTAGCATTATAAAAATTATGAGAATGGTTATTGATCGTTATTAATACTTTAAGTACACAATTTGATATTTTGTCAATGTTGCCAAATTGGATTCTAAGGGTAACATAAATATTGGATTTTTCAAATAGCATTTTAAGGTTGTAAGGGCACAATTAAGTAAAAAAAAAAAAAAAATACACACACACATACATATGGCTATGTGTATCAAGGTATTCAAAACTCATATTTTTGTATGGTGTTGAGTCAGAAAGTTTTCTTAATCTCTGTCGTATTTTGCTTCTTGTTATTAGATGTCTCAGTAGTTAGAAAACCAAAAATCTTTAAGAGAATTTTGCTTCTCAGTGAACTTTTTGACTTCAGGTTGCTTTCTGATTTCCCTTCTACAAGAATAAGCATTATGGAGCAAAAAAGCTTTCAGATTATGTTGTCTGGATGAATTTCCCTCTTTCCTTACTCTAGCTTCCTCAAGCTTCCATTTCTCAAAAAGATGACTATAAGTTTCAAAGGCTGGAAGCTAGAACATACACACACAGGGGAGAAAAAGACCGCGCTCAAGTGGAAAGTAATTGTAGAGAAACATAAGATCACTTTACGGCCAAATGTCTAACATAGTTCAGGTTGTACCATAGCCATAGAAAGCCTCTCAGTTGGCCCCGTCATTAGAAACCCATATTCAGTTTTCTCCAAGTACCATAATCTCATAGGTTTTTTGCAGAAATTCTGGTTGTAAAGCTACCAAAACACATTAGAAGTGGGGGAACGGTGACGTGTAGCATTGATTCAACTTGCCATGGAGTTCTCCACCAACCAAATATTTCTGCAGTTGATAGAAGAGAAACACCAACAGACATGTAAAAACTCTAATAATTCATTTACTTGACTTTGGGAGAGTGGCATTCTTTAGGAAATAAAAAGTTTGCATTGGACTAATTAATATAATGGATGATCTCACCTTCCATAAGTGACAATAGTATTTCTCATTATTAATTGTTTTTACTCGCATTTATATTTTTACGTTTGCTTTTAATTTTTCTAAATAGCACAAAGGCAAACTTGAACCAAATTTAAGGCACAAAACCAAAAAAAAAAAAAAAAAAAAAAGAAAAGAATGAATCAGTCTTGAATTTAATATACTTTTACAGTATATCAAAGACCAATTGAACTAACATGTTTTAATCCAGCACCTGGCACAGAAGAATGCATTTCTACCTAGTCACATTACCTTCAAAGCTAAAAACAAAAAACAAAAAACAACAACAAAAAAAAACTCACGAATTATATTCCCTGTTCTGTTTTTTCTTATTCAGTATTCAGATGAATCTATCTCAAATTTATTAGGACCACTTTACCTACGGTCTTTGCTAAACTTGCTATATAACAAACATGTTGTCTTTTATATCAAGATGATGAACATGCTTGCATTAAAATTAAGGACATTTTCCAAAATAAACCCCAGTTTACTTGTATGAGCACTAGGAATAACAGGAACTGTGGTCTTGATGGCTTTTTGTTATTTCTTGGCTGAGGTCAATAAAAGCTAATTTTTGGAATTCACATTGAAAAATTTAGAGGGAGAATAAAGTGGAAGGATGGTTAAGGAGGTTTAATGAAACAAGTCCTTGCCTGGGAGCAAAGAAGACATTTTTCCATGTATGTTTTCTTCTTTCTTAACTTATCAAAACTTGATAAAAATAAAACCACTAATCATAATTTCAAAGATAGATGTTTAGAGGCCTCAATCACTTCACAGAAAACTAATTTCAGTTCTATTTATTTTTTCTTTGATTGCAAAACACAGTATGTACTTGCTAACTGAAGATTCACTTTATTTTATTTATCTATTCTTTTTTTTGAGGCAGTCTCACTATGTCACCTTTGGTACAGTGCCGTGGCGTCACAGCTCACAGCATCTTCAAACTCTTGGGCTTAAGTGATTCATTTATTTCAACCTCCACGCCTGGCTATTTTTTGTTGTTGTTGCAGTTGCCATTTGTGTTTAGCTGGCCCAGGTCAGGTTTGAACTGTATGTTCAGTGTATGTGGCTGGTGTTATAACTACTGTGTTATGGGTGCCGAGCCTAAAGATTCACTTTAAAAGGACATTACAACAGGGCATTACACCTAAGAAATAAACAAAAAGCAGCTTTGCCTATGCTAGCAATTAAAAAAAAAAAAAAATTAACACAAGCATGGCATAAGGGGAAAACACATATTTTTGAATATACCTTACAAATACGTTATTTGCTAAGACAGTAATTAAGATGTGAGGAAACCATGCACTGTAGTGAACACTAAAATGTGCAGTCTCATATAAAATAATTAGTGATAGATACACTTCTGCTTCAAGTATAATCTTGCATTGCTGTTCTTAAAAGCATTCTATAAACAGGTGCACACACTCAAAACAAATTAGGGAGCATTAGACAAAGTTAACTAAATTTATATTGTACCTGGACTTCACTTACAATGTTTTTCTAATCTTAAACTATAAAAAATAGTTTTTAAACTCAGAGCTATAAAAATATAAGCAGAGGTATGGGCATTGGTGTGCTCCCACTTAATGGATGTAATGTGACGGTATATGGCACACCTCTTAGGTGTGGGAAACAACTACAAAAATGACCCTACCTAAGCGTTGCAACCTAGTTATCTGTACCCTCATATCAAATTTAAAGAAAAATACACACAATAATATACGTTTAAGCAGTTAAGGTTCTTAAATAATCCCTTGGTTCACAGTCTACTAACCAAATCTCAACCTATTTTTTAAATAAAGTTTTATTGACACATAGTCATGCCCATTTGTTTACATGTGCACTTTGAATGTTTCACATTACAAAGGCAGAGGGTGGAGATTTGCAAAAAGGACCATTATGGCTAACAAAAATCTGAAATATTTTATACCTATTTGTTTATGAAAACATTTTATAGGTAACCATTTTGACTAGTTAGAAACCTAAAGAGTTTACTCTTAATACTCTTCTCTATAATTTTCTCCTTACAGACTTATCTTCCTGCTTAATTTGGCCCTCTATCTTCATCCTGTTGGCATGTAATTCAAATGGGTCCTTCATAATACTGCAAAAGATAAATGCCATTTCTTTCTTATGAGAGAGGTTCTTATTTGCTAATCCATCCTGTTGATAAATTCTACACTTAACCTATATATTTTTAACATTTTTCATCTCTTCATTTCCACTGCAAGTTTCTATTGGTAATAGGCAGGCTGTAGATAAAAAGTAAATTAAAAATCATTATATAATATCTCACATCCAGTAAGATAGCTGCTACACAAAGCACAAAAACAAAATAACAAATGTTGATGATGTGGAGAAATGGGAATTGTTGTGCATTGTTGGTTGAAATGTAGATGGTACAGATGCGACAGAAAACATAGTGTTGCAAAACAATCCAGCAATACCATTTATATACATACATGCAAAAGAATTGAAAGCAAAGACGCAGAGAGGTTATTTGTACACCAATGTTCATACCAGCATTCTCCACAATCCAAAAGGTAGAAGCAATTCAATGTACCTTAATGGATGAGCAAATAAACAAAATGGGTTGTATATACAAAACAGAACATTATTCAATCTTAAAAAAAAGAAAATTCTGACATACACTACAACATGAATGAATCTTGAGAACAATGTTGAGTAAAATAAGCCAATTATCCTCCCCCCCAAAACCTTCAAATAATGTCTAATTCTACTTATAAAGGTACCCATAGTAGTCAAATTCATAGAGTAATTGCCTAATAGGAACAGAGTTTTAGTTTTGCAAGATGGAAAGAGTTCTGTGGATGGACAGTGGTGATGGTGGCATGAACACCAATGTACTTAATGCCACTGAAATACTTAAAAATACTTAAGATAAATGTAGCTACTATATTTATTATGTTTATGTGTATAAAAATTTTATTAATTAGTTTTATTGTTTTTCTAAATATATCAGAAACTTTTAAAATTTATTTTGCAATCCATAATCCCTAGTATATTAGCAAATATACTATAGAAGATTAAAAATATCCTTTAAAATATAATCAGCTAACAATATACTAAAGGAATAAGAACAGTGGGAAAGTAATTATGGTACAGTCTTTACAAAGGACATTCTTGCCCAGTGAATGGCGATTTAACTAGAAAGAAATTAAATAGCCATCAGTTTTAAACTGTCAGGTTATCACAGATAAATGTATCATAAATGTAGACATTAAGGCTCAACAAACAAAACTACCATGTAAATTTTTAAAGAAAGAAAGTGTAGAAACACAAAATAAAAACTTAAAGATTCAAGGAGGCAATTTTCCAAACAAATATCACTTTTTTCATATATTGAATGTATTAACATAATCCTAGACTGATTAACCCAAATATCAATATCTTGTTCTCCAAATTTAACTTATGAATTAAGACTTGGATGCACAATTTATATCAGTAACACAAGCAAAATGAACATCTGTTAACTTTATGCCATGTTAAGTTTGTGTATGATGGGGGTGGGTGTGAATACAGCCTCTAATGTGTAATGTTCCTTCCATCTGTACACCAGGTGGCACTGTATGGTTAATCAGAAGCGGATAACACACATCAAGATTCCTCACGCATTTGGAAGCAAAGTGAATAAATAATTTTTAAAATTTGTTTCTTAAATGTCCACAGCAAATATACTTAATAATGTACTTGGGGTTTATGAGATTTGAGTTAATATTGTAAAGTAATCACTATTGCAAAATTTGTCTTCACATATATTAGTTCCTGATATAATGTATAATATTACTAAGTAGTATGAGTTTAATAAATTGAGAAATAGTAACATAATCAAACCAGATACTATTTAGGGAAATGGAAACAACATGATAGCACTTTCTTAAACAATTCAAAGGCAAGATCTTGTGAGAAACCAATTGGATGTAAATTTCCAGGATACTGCTTGTAAAATAGAATTGACACTTAAAAAAATAATGGCTTGGCTTAATAAAGTCTCTTAAAAGCAGTGGTATTGTTAGAGCATACAGCTTTTAAGCATTTAAGGTAAAGAAAAAAAAAAGCATTTAAATGTCTAAGAAAAAGATTAGAGAATTTTATTTACTACTACTAACTAAAGATGATGCAGGTTAACATGTGTAAACAGGAAATAAGTAACAAGTAAGAAACAAAGTAACCTGTAAAGTTTTGTATTTCCATACTTAGGAAAGATTATTTCTAGAAAGAAATATATAGACTATGTAGAAACACGTCGTTTCCCTAATTTACATCACTCTCCGCCATTTCCTTATCATTTTCATTTTTCTCTTACTAACCCTTTCCTTATATGTAAAGATCTTCCTTATTTTACCAAATTTTACAGAGCAGTAATTCCCAAAAAGGCAAGATAAAAATCAGAATCTTGCTTTGTAGTGGGAAAACGGCTACCCAGTTGCACACCTTTTGGATATAATTCTAAATCTTTGTGTTTTGTCCATATGTATGTGATATAGTCTTGAATTATTTCACATTCAACCTCACTGAATTAGGGTGGAGACTGAGAGCTAGCACTGGAGTGTTCCTGAAGTCTCGTATGACATTATCCATGAGCTCAGTAACTTCTTCTTTGCCATCAACATCCTACCTCTAGAGGACAACCAGACCTATAGAATGAATACCATATTAAAAAAATTCATTATGCCTATTAAAGACTCAATGTTGGTATCCTCTCCAAATTTGGGAGGTGATTAGTATCAGAAGACGTCATAAGGGTGAGTCCCCCATGATTGGATTTGTGCCCTTAAAGGAAGAGTAAAAGATGCGTGAGCTCTTTCTTTCTCCAGGCACATGAACCAAGGAAAGGCCATGTGAACACATAGGGAGAAAGCAGCCATCTGCAGGCTGGGAAGAGGGCTTTCACCATAACTCACCACACTGGTATCCTGATCTCCAACTTCTAGCCTCCAGAACTGTGGTAGAATACATAAATCTTTGTTGTTTAAGTCACCCAGTCTATGGCATTGGTTATATCAGTACAAGCAAACTAAGATAATCCCCATAGTATATGTTAAATAATATCCCCATCCAGGTTCAAATGATAATTTTCTATAGTAAAAATACATGCAGGGTGTCCATAAAGTTCATGTGCAATTTAAATGGCCAACTATTATTGGCTACTTAATAGTTGGCTATTTAAATTGCACATGAACTTTATGGACACCTTGTATACAGTAGCCCTAAGAAGATGTTATTGGCTATTTAATAGTTGGCTATGTAAATAGCACATGACTTTATGGACACCTTGTATACATGTAGTCGCCCTAAGCAGTTGATTAATGGTAAGAGATTTGTCAAGTGGTACATTTAAGGCTAAATGGTAGATTCAAATGGCTACTGTCACCTGTATAAAGTTAAATTGAGACAATCTGACTTATTCTGAATGCAGTAAACCGCCACTACAAATATTTGGGAATTGATATTACTAGGAGAAACAAAATGATTTAGGGTGACAAAGACAATCATCAGATAGACCGGGATGACTCTTATTGGTATAATCAGCAACATCTTCTGAAAGAAAACTATTTAAGTATCAGTGCAAGCTTGCTGAGACTTTAATCAAATGAGGGAAATTCAAGAGGTCTTTAAAATGGACTTACCTATGTACCTTACAATATGGGCTCAAAGAACTCCAGGCCCATTGATTCATGTATCTTTGAAAAGGAGCTATCAATAATTCCACAGATTCTCTTTTTTTGTTTTCCTTCTATACTTCTAAAGATTAGCAGCCCCGACAGGTTGCTTCTGCAGATTAATACGTGCTTTCTATAGACACATTAATATGATCAAAGAATGATTGCCCTACATCTATTTTATCTCCTTGTAGGTTTTTTTTTTTAACTTATTAAATGATGATTTAATGAATCCTCAGCTGGAATTCTATTTCCTTCATTTCTGAATCTTGGGAGCCTTCTCACAATTATATCCAAGTACTTACAAGTGACACTAGATTAAGCAGTATTACAAATAGAAAAAAAAAGTGGATTTGGAAAATATTCAAGACTCGTGTTGTGCTTACAACAAAGTCAGGTCTATTATTTTTATGCAATCTACGTGTAATTGTGGACACTGACTAAACAATTTCAGTTTTTATCTGGGGACAGAAGTAAAAAGTGTGGTCTGAAAACATTGTTGTATTGTCTTATCTTCTAAATAAATAGAAAAGTATACATGATTATGTATAATGTAGAAATTCCTGATTAAGAAGCCAATTAAGAATAACTTTTATAGACAACTCTGGTGCTAAGAAGGCACAAGAGATTTAACTAAAGGCCACACCACAGCAAACTGAATACCACCATCTCTCAGTGGATTTTCTTCATTATAATGATCTCTTCTTTGGCTGTTATAATATTCAGAAATCTTCACACTTAAAAAGTATTCTTTTCTGATGGTAACTGAAAAAAAACCCAATTTGTGTAATATTAAGAAAAGTGAGGCTAAAGATAAATACTAATTCTTCCAGAGTATAAGGCCAGTGTGTTTAAGAATCTTCAGTGAGATGTTGAGATGCAGACAGCTCCATCAGCTAACATGTTGGCTACCAGTCATCACTGATGTACAGTATAGATTTGTGAATTTTTTCCCATCTTCTCTATAAAACTCATTTCCTGTGCTTCAACTGCTTTTTCTCACACTTTTCTTAGTCTGAATTTTCATATCCATAAAAGAGTGCTAAGAATATCCACCGAAAGGGTAATTGTAAGAGTTAATGGGACAGATTATATTAATGACTGAGAATGGAGTAATATTAGCTATTACTGCTACTACTAGTACTACTTCCACTGCTAAAATCACTACTCACTTACTTCATTAACAGTGTAATAATAACAGTATAGTAATGTCCAATACATTTCCCTCTAGGTTTGCTCAGTGCTATAAAAAATTGCCAACATTTTTAAACTTCCTATACATTTTCTTTGAAAAACAGTCAAGACAATTGCATTATAAATCAACAATTAAAATACTTATCCACTTCCCACTATGTGCCAAGGCACCCAAAATATTTCAATGAAGGAGGCAGATAGAATCTTCAGCATCAGAGAGCTCAACTTGTATTGGGGGAACAACATATAACGAGTTAATTATAAGACAGAGAAAATGTGCTGGTATTATAGTATAAAGTCCACTCTGGACATGCAGATGGGGAGCAGAACACAAAGGTGGGGGACGGGGAAGACAGGAGAAAAAGACTTCATGTATCCAGGTTACAGAGTGAAGGTAGGGAGTGGATCATTCCAATAAAGGGAAGAGCACAGAGAAGAAAAAAGTCAGCTAAGCCATGAGCATAAATAAGAAAATAAAAACAGAGTTGAAGGCCCTGTTCCAAATTAAGGTAAAAAACTGAGAAAAGATAAAACTGAAAACAGTTAAGAATGACTGAAATTAAAGTCTAAAGAATGAAGTGACTGAAGACGTAAGCTGAGACCAAATCCTGAAAAGCCTTGAAAGCAATTGTGGAGTCTTTTTCTTTATGCAAAAGGAAACAGGGAGGTATGGGGGGCGGGGGGGACGTTTAATGAGGAATGACTTTAGATCTCATTTTAGCAAGATCACCATTTCTTTTGTGTAGACAAATAGTGGTTAAGGAGACTAGTTAGGAAGCCACAGCGATTATCCAGTAGCACCGAGGAAGCAGAGTAGTGATAAAAGAAGTAAATTCAAGAGAAATCTTTCAGGTAGAAACAAGTAAAGCATTCAATGAAAAAACAGTGACTATTCATCTCCACAGTGTCTTCCTGTGGGGCCTGCTCCATGGGGTCTGCTGTGACTGTCATAATAAATTTCATGGAGGTTTCTTTGTAACACTTTATCTCTCCTACGTTTAAAAAAAAAGAACTTTGCAGAAGAATATATAAAGTTTGATCAGTGATCGCAGGTGTCTCCATAGATGTCCTGCCCTTTACATGTTCATGCCACTTTTGTGGCAGCACCATGTTTGTCAGTATATGAGAGGAAAACTACCAGAAGCTGGACCATCAGAAAGAGGAAAAGAAATGGGGGCTCCTCTGAAGAAAATACTTGGGGTCCAGATCCTCAGGAACTGACAACAGCACTTCTTACACCTGGCTCTAGAACAGAATCATTTTAAAAACTTCAAAAAAACTACACCTAGGCTCAACCCAGCCCACCTCATTTCTCTCCTCAAATTATACAATGTGGTTGCTCTATTTAAATCTTTTGTGATTTTCTGACACAATTTAATACCAAGTGAAAACCTGACTTCAGATTTATTTTCTATTTTTTAATTCTTAACATAGTTCCTGGAACATTTTAGTCACATATCAGCTATTTATTGATAGGTGTTGGGTGTTCTATGGGGAAAAAGGTCATTAGTAGCTCAGTGTCCTTATTATATAGGAGTGGCTATCAAACTATAACTACTAAGCCACATTTATATTTTTTGAGACAGTCTTACTCTGTTGTCCTGAGTACAGTGTCATGGTTTCATCACAGCTCATAGCAACCTCAAACTCTTAGGCTCAAGCAATCCTCTTGCCTCAGCCTCCCTGGTAGCTGGGACTAAGCCATGTGCCACCATGCCTGGCTAGTTTTTCTATTTGTAATTTTTTAATACTGATGGTTTCTCATTTTAGGCTGGTCTCAAACTCCTGAACTCAAGCCACCCACCCACCTCTTCAGGGTGCATGTGGGAATACTTAAGGGAAGAATCATATCTTAATATGCTTCCATTACTAGTAATAATGATTTTACAAGCTTTAAACCAATATTCAATTACTAGTTATAAAGAGATTAGGAATTAAATTAGGAATATAATTATAGAGGATGGACAAAAGGAAAACAGAAAAAGGGGATAAATGATTCAAGAAGAACCTTAATTTCAGTGCAAAGTACTATGTAAGACCTTTCCCTTTAAAATTCTCATTGAACTAACCCCTCTTCCCTCCACAGTGGTGGGCTGCCTATTTGCTCTAGGAGAGTGATTTGGGGGAGCTGGGACTGTAGAATATTTAAATTTAGTTGAACACAGTGAGAATTGATCTGGACCAGATAAGAAGATGAAATATCTCTTTTCTTCTGTTACCTTGGTTTGGGCAAAGGAATCTTTCTGTCTGGACACAAGGTTTTCAGGGTACTAAAAAAATCACTTCTGTAATTTGTGAGCTCCGTCTAATTAGGGTATTCCTCTGACGTCCTGCTCTTGGACTGTTTCACTATCTAGACTGTTTGAATTAAGATCATAAATAACTTAAAACAATAAAAGTAACAAGTAAATCCATACGATTAATGTAGTTAGTTAAATAAATAGTTTAGTTTAGTTTAGAAATGCAAGTGCAGCAAGAACCATGACAGAATTGTTTGCCTTGCCTTCATGAGAATTATGATTGAAACACTGATTTATGAAATAAATACGGAGCTAGCCTGGTATTCAGGGCAGCATACTGGAAGCCTCAGAAGATAGGTGTGCCGTCTCCCAAATGCTCACTGCTTTCAAAGCTATTACTTTGTCTCTTGCCTATTATTTCCTATTTTCCCACAGCCTCCCACCCCCACCAAGCACTGGAAGGGAACCCCTAGTGTGTTGGGGTTGGTACTGACATGCCTGGGCCTCCCAGGGTGCTAGGATTATAGGCGTGAGCCACCACACCCGGCCTATTAAGCCACATTTTAAAAATGCATCTTATTTTTACTATAGTGTGTGTGTGACAGCACACTGAGTCAAAAAGAAACACACACAACTGAAAAATATTTTTTACAAAATAACACTTATCCTAACCATGGGCAACACACTTTAGTATTTTCTATTATTAACATTAATATTTTTCCTCATCTTTGTAGAAGAGAAGAAATGATGATTATATCCATTGTATTGGTTTCAATCCCAACCAGAGAAAACCACCCAATTTTATTTATTTATTTATTTTAGAGATAGAGTCTCACTCTGTCACCCTTGGTAGAGTGCCATGGTGTCATAGCTCACAGCAATCCCCAGCTCTTGGACTTAGGCGATTCTCTTGCCTCAGCCTCCCAAGTAGCTGGGACTACAGGTGCCCACCACAATGACCAACTATTTTTTGTTTCAGTTTGGCAGGGGTCAGGTTCAAACCTGCCACCCTCGGTATATGGGGCCAGTGCCCTACTCACTGAGCCACAGGCTCCGCCCCACCCAATATATTTTTTAAAAGCCTTGTATAGCAGATGTTCTAACTCTACTTCTGAACATTGACAGTAATACTGTATAAGTTCTTTCATTTCAGTAAAAATGCCAACATTTTACAGTCTTCCAAAATTCCCAGTTATTGCAAAGTTAACAGTGCAATCTTGAATAAGACATAGGCTTTATCTCACTATTTAGAGGAAAATAAATCTCTCATGGGTAAAGAGATATATTAAAACTAAAAATGATATACATACAGTGAGATGATTTCCCTAATAGACTCTTAGCATTAGAGGGAAAAGTGTAAAAGTGAGAGACTTTTTACCAGCAATATCACTTCTAATGTCAAAAATCAGAAAACAGGCCAGGCAAAACCATCCTGCCCAAGAGCAAGACCCCATCTCTACTAACAGTAGAAAAATTAGCTGGAGCACTGTGGCAGGCACCTGCACTTCCAGTTATTTGGGAGGCTGAGGCAGGAGGATCACTTGAACCCAGGCATTTGAGGTTGTTGTGAGTTAGGCTGATGCTAGGGCACCCTAGCCTCAGCAACAGAATGAGACTCTGTCTAAAAAAAAAAATCAGGACACATGAGAACACACTTATGTTAACACAAGGGGTTTACTAAACTACTCTAAGTCAGATTTAATAAAAACAAAATCTTTTTTTCTACACAGCCTAACATATAGTAACACAGCAACTGTAAATACAAACCTGTACCTATGCCATTTCCCAACAGAAAGAGACAGTGCCCCTCTATTTATCAACGTATGTGTGCAGCCTTCATGCACAAAGCCCTAGTGGTGTTTCTCTGGCTACTCAGTGCTTTACTGATCTCATGTGTCCAATGCCAGTGACAATGCACACCTACCACAGATATTTATGCCTCTCCTCCTTCCATATACATTATCTCCTTTCTCTAGAATACTAGAAGTTTAATGAAGAATGTGCCCACCCAAGTAAAGCTACATGTCCGAACACCCTTTGCTGTTGGTACGCTTATATGATCAGGTTATAGACAAGGACATGAAAGCAGAAGTGATAACACCAACTTCTGGGTCCTAAACTTAAGAAGAAAGGAGATGTCTTCCCTCTTTCTCATTTCCACAAGCAAAAATGTTAGACATGGTGACCGACCAGAGTCCAAAGATGGAATTCAGGCATTGAAGATAGTTTACAGTGTTACAGGAGAGAAAACTAAACACATATTATACTGTTTAAAATATTAAAAGTCAGGAAACAGGCTGGGCAAGATCAGCCTGACCAAGGGCAAGACCCCATCTCTGCTAACAATAGAAAAATTAGCTGGGCATTGTGGCAGGCACCTGTAGTTCCAGCTACTCAGGAGGCTGAGGCAGGAGGATCACTTGAACCAAGGTTTGAGGTTGCTATGACTTAGGCTGATACCACAGCACTCTACCCAGGGAAACAGAGTGAGACTCTGTCTCAAAAAATAAGATAAAATAAAATAAAATAACAT
The DNA here is from genome assembly GCA_963574355.1 of Loris lydekkerianus. Classification (NCBI taxonomy): domain Eukaryota; kingdom Metazoa; phylum Chordata; class Mammalia; order Primates; family Lorisidae; genus Loris; species Loris lydekkerianus. Next base: position 87,001 of record CAUYPK010047913.1, read on the forward strand.
AAAATAACATAAAATAACATAAAATAACATAAAATAACATAAAATAAAATAAAATAAAATAAAATAAAATAAAATAAAATAAAATAAAATAAAATAAAATCAGGCAATATGTTTTCCTAAAAGTGTCCAAACCCATATCTTGAACAATATGGAATTTCCATTCTACTATTTAATCCTTCAAATTCAGTGAGAAAGGGTAGATAAAATAAGTTCATGCCATTTAATTACAATAAAGAAGCAAGGCTAATGAACAAAAGCACGTTAGGATATGAGGCTGTCCAAGTAACAGGCAGTTAATATGGTAAAAGAAAGGTCATAAATTCCCAAATTGACAATCAAGAGTGTCAGACAAACATTTCCTGAGGATACGCTACTTGTCTTCTGTGGACTGAAGCATTTATTTTTGACATGATAAAATTTTCTTGTGTATATTTCATACAAAATACCAAAATAGAAAATAACTGCATTCCTCACATCACTACACCAAAATGTCAAAGATTCACTTCTCAGCATGAAAATACACGGCAACATAAATATGAAAGAACTCTACATTTCAAATGCTGCATTCACACCTCAGTGCAGAGTCAAATGGAGACACTGTATTGTGAACAGGTGTAGCATTATCAAATAACATATGTAAGGGGACTTAATGGAATGGCCTAAAAGGAAAAAAGGCTTGAGACATTATCCATTCTTTCAGATGGAAAGGGTCCCTTTGGCTGTAACTACTCATAGTGATCAACCTCGTAATTGTTCTCAATTTTTGTAATACTTTTCTTCCTAGGCAATTAATGTGGAACTATGTCAATGCATTTGTTATTTATTTGTTATTTCTTAGTACAGAAATTCTCTGTAGATAAATTTCATAGAGAAACGTGTCATTTTATTAGCATAAACTTAAATAATGGAAAACATAGCCTTTAGGTATAACTGTTGAAGGAAAAGCACAATGGTGAATTTCAAATAGTTATTTGATAACATCATCAATATTTCAGACCTAATGCCTGACTAAATTTTCCACTCATTATTGACCAAGAGATTTTTGGACATTTGTGTGTTGCAAAAAACAGAAACATACTGGTAATACACACACACACACACACACACACACACACACACATGTATATATATTTTGAGACAGAGTCTCACTATGTCACACTTGATAGAGTGCTGTGGCATTATAGCTCACAACAACCTCAAACTCCTGTGATTCTCTTGCCTCAGCCTCCCAAGTAGCTAGGACTACAGGCTCCTGCCACAACACCCAGCTATTTTTTGGTTGCAGTTGTCATTGTTGTTTAGCAGGCCCAGGCAGGGCTCAAACCTGCCAGCTTCCATGTATGTGGCTGGTGCCCTACTCACTGAGCTATGGGTACCAAGCTTGGTAAATATTTTATATTAGTAGAATATACTTTACAGATACCTGCCCTATTTCTTTACATTAAATTCTGATTGCAAATGTAATGTTGAAATGAAAATTCAAGTCAGGCAAAGCACTTCTAACAATTGAGGAAAGTATCATATCTTTTTTTTCTACACTTGATGTACATAATGATTATCATATTTAAATGAAGATAACGTAAGTAAGTATTGATAACAATGGCACTCTTGAGTTTCTGAAAGAAAGGAGGTTCAATATGAACATTTAGGAGCTAGAAGACAAGTGAAAATTTATTTTCCTTTCCATAATTTTTCATGTAAATACAAAGGGTAACAGAGATGTTCTTCAATTTCGTAGCAATTACATGGTACGAAAATTAATGCACATCATTCCAATAAGGTTTTAGTAGGCAAAGAAACATTATTGAGGACTTCATTCTATAAACGCAATGGAAAAGGAAAGCCCCCAAATAAATATTACTTAGTGTGTGATCACTTAAAGAGATGATAAAATATTTTGTTTTTATGCAATTCTATTTAGATGTTCATATTCAAAGAGTATGAACCTCAGAGGAGAAAAACAAGGTAAAAAACACGAGGATGGACTTATTAAAAATGAGTAACAATTTAACATAATCTGTATGTCATAACTGTCCACAGTATATCATTATACAAGAGAATGGATCCAAAATGTATGAGGCAAAGACCAAGTTAAATCCACTTTTTCTTCTTTTTGGTCTTTTCAGTAAACAATAAGTAGAAAGGAAAAAAATGGTTAGGAAATTCGCCCTCCATAAGATAAATGCAAAAAAAAAATATGGAAAAAACGCTATGACGAATTGACTTAGCTGCTATATATTGTACATGAGACTTTCAGAGCTATGATGGGACAGCTTCAAAATTCAACCAAATGAGAAAAGTTTTTAGTAAATTTTGAAAAATGAAGAGAAATAAAAGGAACAAATTCAGAATGTGCTAAAACAATTATCAATTTAGTTAACTGCTTTATCGTGCAAAGAAAGTTGGGTTATCCAGACAGACTCCGAAACACAGTGATACTCAGAGATGTCCACTGGTAACGATGGTGTGGTGAGAGATGGGAGAAGAAAGGACTCCCTGCTCACATTTATTCACAATGAAGGCAAAGCCTCAAAAGTAGTCATAAAATAAAAATTTAGTCATTTGGTCAATCTTTTTTTGTCTCTATTAACAAATGCAACTTCCATCACAAAAATATCTAAAGACAGTCATTCTTCTGGATATTGTCAGGAAATGAATAAATATACAACAAATAAAAATATTTAAAAGTTAGCTTCTCACCTATTCCAATGAAAGCAGCTTTGTAGCCTTTGTCTTTCAAAGTGCTGAGTGTCATTTCATTCACTGAAAGGCTTTTACCGCAAATTATCTATAAGAAACAACATTTGGAATAATGACATTTTTGCCTGTTGATTAATTAAAACCCTAATATTAAACATCAAAACAATGGTAAGTCAGTCAAAAAATGTATCTATCTATAAGATTACCCATATCATATGTGGAAATATTTTTGTCTTTTAGTATATAGGCTTACATATACACAATAGTATATAACTAGAATACGAACTTATTTTATCAAAGGCTAAAAGCAGAAGAAGAGCTAGTGTAATTCAAATCAAGTCAGTAAACTTTCAGAGCTTGTTAATATGTTCAAAGCTCTACACAGGATACTTTAAATAATAAAATGATAAATGAGACACAGTTCCTGAATCAAGGTATCATCATTAGGGGAAGAATATATTCATAAATAAATATAATATAAAACAGAGTGTAATCATCATGTGTGTATGGGTGTTCTGAGTAGAAAGAGATTCATTCTAGCTATGGTCATAATGACGTGAATGGTGTGAGTGCAGAGAGGAAGCAGGATTTCAATAGGGCTTTTGAGAAAAACAGATAAGATTTTGACCATTGTTGAGGGAAGATTAACAAAGTCAGAAGGAAGAGTGGAGTCACAATATTTTATTCAGTTCCCAAACTCAAGTCAGTTTTCAGAGCTGAAACATGCTGACCTGCTGTGTACCCAGGTGGCTGTGTGTCCAGGAGAAAGAAGCTGCAACCTTCTATCAGCTATGTAGTAACACCCCACTCCCTACCCCAAAGGGAACTATGGTCATTCACCCAGTGAACTGGGCACTGGGAAAAGGGGAATCATTACCCCTGCCAAGGACGTCTGAGCACAGGTTCCTCATCAACATTGAGAAACAGGAGTGAGGACTTACAGGGCAAGGTAAAAAATGAATCCTGACCAAGGTTTGGTTTACTGAGGGCCCACTGAGACCATGACCATTATTCCAGCAGGCTCCAAGCGCATAACTAACATTTTTACACTTGTGAGCTGAAGTAATCTGGTCTCTGTCTGGGAAGTGCTTATCATAGCTATAATAGTTGGGAAAGTCACATGAAAACACCTGAAAATCCAACCAAGAGAGTAAGTCAAACACAATATCATATCCCGGTTGCTGGTGGGATGGGGAGAAACGTCATGCCTTCATTTAATTCACCAGATGATTTCTCGAGGATGAATGTAAACTACTGAAGACTTAAATAAAGAGTAATCCTGATTGCATTTTCTGTGACAGATGTGATATTATTGCCAGAGCAAATTTATAAGGCCATGGGAACACTGCATGTGGCCCTTAATTTAACAAATGCATACTTTTCCCATTCCAGTTAGAAAAAAGAGGTCAGAAATAGTTCAGATCCACAGAGTGCAGATAAGAAGACTCATTTACAGTTTTGCCTCAGGGATATGTCAACATCTTCAGTAATAATATATGCAATCTGAAGAGATCTGGACATCTCACGGAACATCACAATGATTCATTCCTCTGACGACATCACTCAGATCAGACAGCATGAGCAAGAGGTGCTGAGTGCCGGACACTTTGTTAAGACACCTTCACTCCAGAGGGTGAAAGATGAACTTATGACTAGATACGAGTGAAATTTAGAGAATCAGTTGCAGGAATGTGCCATTATATCCTCTTGAGAGCAAAAGACAAATAAATGCATCTCATATTCCCTTCCATAAAGAAGAAAGCACAATGCCTAGTAGGTTTGTGTGCTGAAGGCAATTTGTTCCTAAAAACAAAAGTTGCTGAGCTGAGTCATAGAAGAAGAACAACTTACACTCTTGGAACGCAGAGTAACTATATAGAGTACTTAACTAAATCTAGGACTTTCTTCTACGGACTGTATATACTGACTCATTTAATGTTCAGAACAGCCCCCAGAAGTGTTAACAATATCCTCATTTTACAGATGATACCAAAGGACAAGAGAGCTTAAATAACTTTTACTAAAAATCACATAATGGTTTAATTTCAAAGCCAGCATGGATGACAGCTCTGCTCTTATGTCTCTTGAGGTTACAGGAGAATGAAGGGCAGAGCTGGCACCATCTTCAAAGGCAAAGCACAGCATGTTGCATGGGGAGACCCAACGAAAAAGTGTGTTTCTGGAGTATAAAGTGCAACTAGAAAGGGAATGAAAAAGAGGGAGAGAAGATGACTGAGACAAGATCATACAGGGCCATCTTCTTTGTCTTCCTGAAATACTAATCCTATTTTTATATTGGCAGATGTGGTGGCTTTTTGAAATTTTGTAATAAAAAGGACATGGTAGATAAATAACTAATATTCAGAACTCTGGAATATATCAAATACCTTAGAGTAAACTGGAACATTCATTGAACATATATTAGTAAAATATTTCATAGTAAGTATCTAATAATGATTATTACTATTAGAATTAGAATCTATTAAATTATCTGATATAGAGGCTTCAGAATTTTAATTTATTATAACTTTTAAAGAGTGGATCTTTTATTGAAAAAGAAAAATGAATAATTTCATGACTTATTATCTGAACTAAATAACCTTCCTACCATTGTACACGACATCAAAGATTCAACATGGAAGAAAATAACAGGTCTAAACACTATAATAAAATATTAGCAAATTGAATAAGAATGGGATTGCCAAAGTTCAGCAGTGGAATGTCTGGCCAAATGGTTAATTAGTGGATGTGATCTGCAAAATTCTTAATCTTAGGATTAGTTTATTCACTGCCTCAGTAAGAAGATTCAGGAAAGACTTCCCGTATTTTCTTGCTTTCTTAGGTGATGTATGGGGAGGGGGAACAATAGACATTAACAGAAATTTAGTTTAGTAGTAACTTTCTGTGATTTATCCACAGGGAATGAAGACATCCCAATTCTTCCACCATAAGTGATCATGCCTTTCAGCTTATAGCACGTATGAGAGATGCACAGCTATGTTGTATTTCTACAGGCTAATTCTGTCTTCATAGGCACTAATATTCAATTGAGGAATGAAACAAGCTGTACTTTCCTTTTGTATATGGAAATCTGGAAAGACAAATATCTTAGCTTTTGGTGCTAATATCCTAGACTGAGACCAACAAGACCTTACTTTACAAAGTAATGACATTACAACAAACAGACACTGTGAGGCTAACCCTCACCAGGCAATAGTGGCAATGCGTGCAGAGCTGTTATTAACAATACTCAAAGTGGGACAGGCCCCAGGACACCTCCCGATGTATCATAGGGAATCTATGCAAATGTTGAACATTTCCCATGCAGTAAATAATCGACTCTCAGTCAGAAAGAATGAAGAGGAAGATTCTTTGACCAAAAAGAGCTCTAACTTGGCTGACAGTATACTTTGGGAAATTCAGGTGAGATGTGTAAAACTTAGGTAAAACTAGAATTACAAGACAGTTACAAACACGTGGCTAATATGGTCTGAGCATTATTTGATAAATAGATATGATGCTAGAAAAATCACATGGGAGGAATTTTGTATTTTTCTTTCTCTATTCTCTGTACTTTTATGTATGTAATATTTTCTATCTTGATTTTCTCAGATACAAATTGCAGTATAGATTCTGCCTTCCACTAATGGCTTTTGAGACATGTAATTAGATACTTTCTAGCTAAATTCAGAATAAAAATTCACTCCACTTCAAGTTCAGTGTAATAGTTAATATTTTAGTTCAATGGAAGTCCTGACTTCATGTCATATACCCTAAGCCAAAGTTCCATGTATGTGGAATACACACTTCTGAATTTGATGGAAACTGTTTTTTATAATCTATAATATTTATAATAATATTTATTATGTGGAGTAGAAGTTGTCAGCTTGTTTGGAGTGCAACTCTTTCTTCAAATAAAATATGTGATACCAATTATTTTATATTATAGATAACAATGTTGTGATATTACAATCTTCCAATAAAAAAATTGATTAAATTTTGAATAAATTTCATATATTTCTAGAAAGTCTAAGACAGAAAACAATATTAAATATTTTTCAAATGATATTTAGCTTATTTAGACAAAAATTATTTTATTACCACAAAATGTCACTCTACTTCTAGTAAAGATAAAACATGATTTTATATTCATGTTCCAACACGATCCTCCAACAGTAAAAATTATTGCTTCAAAAAACCAGAGTGAAAACCAGGATATTAGAAGAGGCTATCAAAAGAGATCTCTACTGGAGATTTTGCCTCAAATTAGAAAGTATTAGAAATTTATAGAAATTACAAATTAACTTTAATCACAATAGAAATTTATCAAAATGTTCTAGGAAATAATAAGGAGTTATAATCTAAGATCTTTATGCGTATTTTATACTTTTAACTTTGGAAAATTAGAAGTATCATAAAAACTATAAAACAAAAATGTTCATTTCTATCTAAATTCTGAATTGCATAACAAAGAAAAAGCATTTAATCTAAATGATTAGTAACATCGAAACACATGTCACAGGAGAAAGTTTATTAAGGTATACTTTGGGTTAAAAATCATTTGTAAGGATCTACACTAGAATTGTTACCATATAATTAAGAGAATTTATAAAAATAGGACAGGAGGCTAGTTCTAAAGAATAAGTGGTTTTGTTACACTAAAACTGATCCTATAATGTAAAACCATTGAAATTATACTTCCTCAATTAAAAATTACATATCCTGCTTAGTAAAAAAAAGAAAAATTGAATTCTATCACAAGGAATACAGAAGCAAATAAAAATATCTTACAAAACTGTTATCTAAAAAAAAGTAACATTACTCAAATAAAATAACAATAATAAAACAACGAAAATACATGAATGGTGATAAAAGTTTATTCCAAGAGAAACTGTTAACTTTAAATATTTTAATTGGCTTGGTGCCCATAGCTAACTGGTCAGGGTGCTGGCCACATACACTGAGGTAGGCCCGTTCAAAACGGTCCAGGCATGCTAAATATAACATGGCAACTGCAACAACAACAGAATAGCCGGGCTTTGTGGTGGGTGCCTATAGTTCCAGCTACTTGGGAGGTTGAGGCAAGAGAATTGCTTAAGCCCAAGAGTTTGAGGTTGCTGTGAGCTGCTAAGTGTTACACAGTGAGACTCTGTCTCAAAAAATAAATAAAATAAATAAATAAATAAATATTTTAATGATTTAACCTATTAAAATGAACATTAATAGGTATGTTTTTTTGAGAGCTAAAAAGTTAGCAAATAAAGATAGGAAGGGGAAGAATTAATAAAAATATAATTGGCAATTAAAGAATAAGAAAACATAAGACATTGAAAGCTTTTCTTTTCTTTATTTTATTTTATTTTTTTTTTGCAGTTTTTGGCCAGGGCTGGATTTGAACCCACCACCTCCAGCATATGGGGCCAACACTCTATTACTTTGAGCCACAGGACCCACCCTTGAGAACTTTCCTTTTAAAGAATATGTTGTCTAGAGAAACCACTAGTTAGTCTTATAAAGAAAAAATAGTTGAGAAAATATAAAGAGTGTTCAGAGCTGAGAAAGCAAATATAATCAAAGCACAAATGAGACATTTTTGTTACACAGTGGTTTACATTATGTCTGATAAATTCTAAAATCTCAATAGACCAGAAAATTTGTCTAGGAAAATATATATTCAAAAAATCAATGTGAAAATAAAGTAGGTGTAAAAAATTAATAACTATGGAAGATCGGAAAATAAATGGTCAAAGTTCTACCTTTTATAAAAGGAATTTAAGGTCAAATTGATAAAATACTCAAATTTAGTTTAAAAAAAAAGTACACAAGAAAATATTCTTACCAAACGAAGTAATAAAATGCTTGAAAGTTTATAATTTTATAAGGCTAATATAACTCTATCATAAAAATTCACAGTGACAACAAACAAAAATAAAGCAAAATGAACCAAAATTAGGCATTGCAGATTTAAAACTCTGCAAGCATAACAACAATATTTGAATATTCCCCATTTCATCTCCAATTTTAATATTCATTGCATACATATGTGAATACAAAGGAAAATTTAAATAAAACTAACAAAACAAACTTTATGCTACAGAAATTCAAAGATTAACATAATTCAACATACAAACTGAACATGTTTTTAAAAAGGCAATTAAAATTTAATTCTTTGTTAACTTTTAACAAAATGAATAAAATTTTGGTAATCTAAGTCAGGAAAATTACTTAGTATGATTTAAAATGTTATATTAGAGACAAGAAAACGATTGTATACATTAGCCCTCTTTTTCACATAATAGCCATTGAAATAGCGAATCAAAACTATATAATGAATAAATAACGTCAAATTCCCATTATTTTCTTGTGGCATAATATTTAACTTGAAAAATTCATCTTAGAACTAAAACAAGACTTAATTGACTATTAGATACAAAATAAATTGGAATTATTCAAAAGGAAATTTAGCTAAAAAATAGAAGTGGGGATGATGAATTGAACTCACTTATGGGTGTGATTAGTTTATGTGACTTGGATGATCGATATGCTTATTAAACTAGTAAAAATGCATGACTAGATTTCAAAGAAGGATTGTTCTAGAGGGTTCTAGTCTTCGGCACAACACTTGGCAAAAGGAAATTATAAATTTGTTGAATAAAGGAAACAAAGAAACCAGAAAGAAAAAGAAAGTCAAAGTATTAATAAGACAAGGATGGACCATGAAAGTCACATATAAAAACACCCATAGGTAAGAGTTTATGTCTGATTCAGATGCTGCACCAGTAGTCAAACACTACAAACTCAGAAATGAGTTCATTTTTTACCAGGAGATTATTGCTGACTATAAAATATATAATGTTAATTGAGAGGGACAAACAGAAAGAAGTTAACAAGATAGATCTAAGTGATGAGGAAAAGGAGATGACAAGTATAGACCACTTTTTAAAAAATGTACCCTCTTACAGCTAAAGTGATAGGTTAAAAGCTGCACACCCCCGAAAGTTAAAAACGAATCTCATTGTCATATTTCGTCAGAAATATATACGCAATTTCTTGTTTACAAAGCAAGTTTGCATTAAAATAATCTGGGACACAAACAAGGTAGTGTTATCAACATATTCTTTAATTGAAGTTTTAATTTGTTCTCAATAAAGTAATAACTTTATAGGGCTTAAAATTCAAATATAGAAAATGGTGATAAATTCTTTTCACATCTTCCCAAAAGCAATCTGTACTATCAGATTATTATATCTTTCCAAAGACACTCTATGCATATATATGTGGCTATGTTCACATTTTACACAAATGCTAGCACCAGACATTCCGTTTTAACAGATATTGACCAAGATTAAGAACATTAATGACTTTACCAAGTCTGTCTGACTGCCAAGTTAGAAAGTGTCATGACTGCAGTTAAAGTGCATATTTCCTGGCATCAGAACATTGTCTAATAACAGATTTTTTGTTTATTAATTATGTGTAAAGGTTTCATCGCCTAGCCACTGTCCAATAAAATGTAATTAAAAGTAAAAAATATATATATTATTTTGAGTGTTTCCTTTTTTATTGATTAATTTTAGGTTATTGGTAAATTTAAGAGCCATGAGTAGTTTGTTAATCATTTTTCATATGCTTGCCAAACATATTATGTAAATGTTGGAATATTACTAATCTATTGTGTTATAACTTATGCAAATTAACATTTCTGAAACAGAAATAGTGATATTTTCAAGAGAAGAGCTAAGGCAATACTCTTCATTAATAGAAAATAATAGGACTATCTAAACCTGTATTTTGAAAGTACAATGTGTCAACTTTTCTACCATCTTTAAAATAACAACAATATTTATTTCACAAAGCAATGAACATTACAAAGCTATTGGCTTCTACCCCACTGATTTACTGCTTACGTTTTGAGGAAGGATTATCACATTAGCAATACTGACATGAAGTATATCATAAATAAAATAAACCTCCGTAGAAATTATGTTCCAAATTGTAAAATACTAATGTTTCAGAGTGCACACAACTTGCATGAAATAAACGTGATTAAAGAAACCAAACCCTCCTATTAGCTGCACTGAACCCCTAAAGCAATTTAGGAATTTGTTTCTTACAGACAATTAATCACATGCAGGCGTGCCAGATGAGAACTATTGATTGCCCTTTTCCAGGCTAGTGGTATTCAGACGGTAGACAGACAAATGCCGTAAGCAAGGGGAAGCATCTTTCTGCTTCTGCCTAGTGTAGCTTTTAATTGTTCTTTCCTAAGATGTGTGACATTTGCTGTTAATCTTTACTGCAGAGATTACTCCTTTCTTTCAGAGCAACACACATACAAGTATATGGCTGTCGCTATCTATTTACCTTCACACCAAGGTCCTTCATAAGCTCAATCTCAAAATTCACCACCTCATATGGCAGCCGGAACTGAGGAATTTCAGAAGTACTAAAAAAAAAAAAAGAGGAAGAAGAAAGAGAAGTAAAACAAGCATTAGTGGGAAAAATGATCAATCCTAAAAAAAAACAACCAATGACTTCACTGACTAGTATAAAAGAAATAAATACCTCTTCTGAAGGTATCTGTATATCACATATACAGTGAGCATAAGGATATCCAAATTTTTAATGGCATAGTAAAATATTACATGGACTAAAGTTACAAAATAAACTGATAAAAATTAATTATAAATAATTAAAAAGTGTATATAATTTTGGCTCAAAGCAATTTCAAAACCTTTAAGTTCAATAAAGTATTTAGCTGATTCATTTAATAATAATTCTATGAATTTATAATATAAAATGAATTAAAGCTAAAAATAAGCTAAAGGTATAGTTTAATATACATGTGTACATCTATATACCCATGTATACATATGTATATATAATAAATAAACCTATAGCTTGCTGAATTTCAAATGTGTGACTTTGTATTATTATGCTGTTCAGAATCTTATGAAATGAGTTCCATGTGTTCTAGAGAACATTTTAATAGTAGACTAGTCTCCTTTTATGAATAAAGTTTCCCAAAAGAATATAATTTTTACTAGGTAATCCTATTTGGTATTAATCCTCAGTGTCTGTGTTAAAAAAAAAAATCATGAGTATTACTATTTTAGTAATATGAGTTTAGAGTATTAAAGGTAATTTCTGAACACTTATTAATGTTTTACAGCAATAAAAAGGCAATATGTATCCCTGAATAGATAGCACTTCATTCATTCATGTACTCATCCGTTTACCCTTTTAAAGTTAATAGTGCCATACAGAATGTTTACAAAGTGCCAGGCATAACATTAACTGCAGGAATTTGGTGGTGAATTTTATCAAATTACCATTTTTTAATAAGCTCTCTTTTCTCCTGGGAAAATACACATAAATTACAATATAATGTGGCTCTACATGCAATGAAAGAGATATCCAAATATAACAAAGATTATTTTGTAAAACAAATAATTGTTGAAAATAAACGTCTGGATCATCCATTACAAATTTTCAAAATACATATGCAGATTTTTCATTCCTTGGTACTTAAGACCTTGGTTATTTAATTAATTCACATATATCACATAATCATCAAGGTGTATGCTTAATGCTATCGAAAATGTAAAGTATTAAACTACTATGCCATCAAGGCCTCACTGAGGGAGTTTTTTATCTCGTTAGAAATATAACAATGAATTTGAGCCTACGTCAGAAATAAGCATCTCTTAATCTGACTTGAGAACTCCAGCCACCCTCAGGATGCCCTATGCACCACAGAAGGCTTTGCCTTCACAGGTTAAGCAGAACAATTCTCAACAATTATAAATTGTATATGGACACAAATAGACACTCAGCCTTGAACAGTCTTTGGGCTCTGTGGGAGATGAAATATGAAGTAAAATTGGGGCCTGATGATATCCTCAAAGGGCTGGACAGGAAAGCAAACCCAATAGGCTTTAAATAAAAGACTTCCACCTAAATAAAACAACTACAAGAAGGTGAGAACCTTAAAAATATCCAAACACACAGTGAGGCTGTACACCTTCCTATGACTCAGTCCTCGGGAATTGTTACGGAATCTAAGTGGAAGCATATGGAATAAAAGAAAAACAAATGATGCTAACTGAAGGCCAATGTGTACTGCTTTAAGAAATAATGATAAAAGACCACATGATAAAAAGCAGGAACAACTTTTCTATTGGCCAGAGAAAAAGTAAAAAGGACATGCCCAACCCAGAAGAAGAAGAAAACCGGCATGGTGCAGCGCAGTGTTATTGTGTGCACTGGAGGGGGCACTGCAGCAAGTGGAATGCCTGGCCTTGGAGAGCCCCACACAGCCCTGAGGCCACTGCTGCCAACACTGAAAATGTGGGTTAGATTTGGTCATAATCAAGCAAGTACGAGGCAGGAAGGTGATCACTGATTGCCAGAAATGTGACATGTACGTCACTAACAGATGAGGTCAGCACACAGAGTACAATGTGACACGCGTAAAATATCAAGTGTGAACAAGAGCGGAGGAGATAAGCAGGCAAGAGCGACGTCTGAAGGCTTTCCAGACCATCCATATGTGAGGACTCCTACACTTTTCTCTTCAAATCTAAATTCCATACATTTATATACACTTGGGTGTCTAAAAGGTATCTCATAGTTATCATGACTAAACATTGGTTCCCCACCCCTACACTGGTCCTCAAAAAACTCCATTTCCTGAGTTGTTCAAATCTCAAAATCCATCATCACACTCTCTTCCCTTTCCAGCACCATCCTAAGCCCAAAAGCAGGCAATAAAAGGATACACTGTTTTTAGAAAATTTTAAAACAATTTTAAAACTTATAAAAATGAACCTGTTGGATATAGCTAGTACTTCTAGCTAGGATGAGCTAGTAGTTCTTCTTCTTTTTTTTTTTTTTTATTAAATCATAGCTATTTACATTAGTGTAATCTATGGGGTACAATGTGCCAGTTTTATAGAGCATTTAAAATATTTTTATCAAATGGGTTAACATAGCCTTCACTGCATTTTCTTAGTTATTGTGTTAAGACATTTATATACTACATTTAGTAAATTTAACATGTACCCTTGTAAAATGCACCGTAGGTGTGAGCTAGTAGTTCTAAATAATGTCAGTAATATGTTAAATAATTTTCTCTGCCAAAACATGGGGGGGGGGATCTCTTGTGGGTCTAAATTCAAAATATTTGTTACATTATCTATAGAATTGTAGTAATACGTATGTAAGCTTTCAAAAGATCCCATTTTTCTTTCCCATTCTTTAAAAGATACTGTGTTCTACGTGGAAATTAATTTGGAGAACTCCAGTTAAAAGTGACTATTGGGGGCCAGGCATGGTGGCTCACACCTATAATCCTAGCAATCTAGGAGGCGGAGGTGGATGGATTGCCTGAGCTTGCAGGTTCGAGACCAGCCTGAGCAGAGAGAGACCCCAGTCTTTAAAAAATAGCTGGGTGGGGTGGCACCTGTGACTCAGTTGGTAGGGCGCTTGCCCCATATACTGAGGGTGGCGGGTTCAAACACAGCCCCAGACAAACTGCAACGACAACAACAACAAAAAAAAATAGCCGGGTGTTGTGGTGGGCACCGTAGTCCCAGCTACTCAAGAAGCTGAGGCAAAAGAATCACCTAAGCCCAGGAGTTGGAGGTTTCTTTGAGCTGTATGATGCCATGGCACTCTACTGAGGGCGATAAAGTAAAGATACAAAATAATATTTTGTATTATTATTACAAAATAATAATAATAACAATAATGATAATAATAATGAAAAAGCTGGGAGTTGTGATGGGCGCCTATAGTCCCAGCTATTCAGGAGGCTGAGGCAAAAGAATTGCTAGAGCCCAAGAGTTTGAGGTTGCTGTGAGCTATGATGCCATAGAACTCTACCAAGTGTGACAAAGTGAGACTTTGTCTCAAAAAGAAAAAAAGAAAGTGTCTATCAGCACACCTGATCCAGCTATAAGCATTTCTTTCCCCATCTCTACATAGACAGCATAGGAATCCACTCCTCTGATACTCTGCATTTCAATATATAACAGTTTATTCATAATTTATTAAATGATAGAAAACAAAGCAATATGAATTACTCCAATTCTGTCATATATGTGACCTCATGAAGTTATTGTTTAAAAGTTAAAATAGTTAACAGTGTGAACTATATTCTTAATATTGGAATATTTTGTTTTGTTAATTTCTTATTTTATAGGAATGAATTATAATTACCATTACCATTTATTTCATTACTCTCATTGAAAGCCATTTTACTGCATAGACTAGGGGATAAATGTTTAAAAAATCCACTTAAGTCATCTAATACCCTAGGCAAACCCCTAAACTGATATATTTTAAAATTTCCTTGCTAGCATTTATTATCACCTGGCATATTTTACTTTTAGTTGATTATTCAATTATTGTCAGTCTGCCTACCAAAGATGATAATCCCATGAGAACAAGCATTTTGCCTTGTTCACTTTTGTAGCTCTAGTGTCAGTAACAATGGCTAGCACAGAGTTGATGCTCCATGTGTATTGGAGGAGGGAATGGAATGGAATGGAATGGGATGGGATGGGATGGGATGGGATGGGATGGGATTGGATGGGATGGGATGGAAGGGCAGGATAGAAGAGAGAAGGTGAGGGGGGGAAACAATGACAAAGGACAAGTAGATACCCAGGTCAGGGAGGGTTTTCTATGGCAGGCTAGATCCTTTATCTCTTAAGCTCTGAGGAGTTATTGGAAGATTTCAAATAGAAGAATCATACAATCATATTTTGAGTAGAGAATAGATTTGAAAAGACAAATCAGAAAGCCAAGAGAAACTTTTGGAGGCTACTGCAAGTGGTAAAAAAAGTGAGAAGTAAAGGACATCAATAGGGAGGTGAGAGAGGACTTTTTAAAGAGTCTTCACAAAATACAATTGCTAAGATATTGAGCAGTCCAATATTGATAATGTCATCCCCTGAGATGGCAAACTCTGAAAGAAGAACAGCAACAATATAGTAAAGTTTATGTAGAGATCTCAAAGATTGGAATATATAAATCTGTTGCTCAGGGCACAGAGGTGGGGGAAGATACAGGCTTTTAAATAATTTGCGTATAATTCATTGAAACCATGAAAATAAATGAAAAGAGGATAGAAGGACAGAAGACAGAGTTTGTAGCATGTTGTGCTTGTGAAAACAAACTTTTCTTCTATCTGTGCTCTTGTAACAGTGTTAGTTTTTTTTTATGGAAATATTTTATTTTATTTTTTTGTTTCTTTTATTATTATTATTATTATTAAATCATAGCGTCATACATTAATATGATCTTGGGGCATCATACACTAGCTTCATAGACCATTTGACACATTTTCATCCCAATAGTCAACATAGCCTTCCTGGCATTTTCCTAGTTACCGGAGCATGACATTTACATTTCACATTTGCTGAGTTTCACCCTTACCCTTATAAGATGCCCCGTAGGTGTGATTCCACCAATACCCCACCCCCCAAACCCCACCCCCACCCACCCACTTACAACCCAACTATAGGGGGAACGGGGGAACGGGGAACAGTGGTATTGTTAAAATGTCCATACTACCCAAAGCAATATATAATTTTAACGCAATCCCTATTAAAGCTCCACTGTCATACTTTAAAAATCTTGAAAAAACAATACTTTGATTCTTGAGATACTTTACTAAGAAGAATATTTTCCAGCTCCATTCATGTAAACATAAAAGAGGTAAAGTCTCCATCTTTCTTTAAGGCTGCATAATATTCCATGGTGTACATATACCACAGTTTATTAATCCATTTGTGGATCGATGGGCACTTGGGCTTTTTCCATGACTTAGCAAGTATGAATAGGGCTGCACTAAACATTCTGGTACAAATATCTTTATTATGATGTGATTTTTGGTCTTCTGGGTATATGCCCAGTAGAGGAATTACCCAATGTACTCAACTCTACTATGAAACTAATTTAGGGCTTTCACATGAAAGCTATAACCCAGTTACAACCGAAGAATAGGGGAAAGGGGGAAAGGGAGAACAGTGTTAGTTTTAAAAGAAATTTCATCTTGTGGCAATCATAATCCTTTAGCACAGTCAGTGGAATGTCAGATAACATGGCAAAAAAATCACCTTTCTTCCATGTTCCTATTTCTTTCTCATAATGAAATTTATCTATAACAACTCTTCTGCATTATTTTTTTGTTTTCTCAACGTTTATTAATGCATCTGAGGTGTGAGTCACCAGCTCACTCAGCCAATATTTCCCAAAGGAAGTCTTTGTTGCCTCCAAAGTAGTTGGGAAAGTCACTTCAGAACTACCTTGAGAGAAAGATGATTCACAGAGAGATGTCATTTAAAAATGGGGGGTGGCATTGGTCCTGGTCGGTGCTTCCTAAAATTGCTTTCGTGTGAAAAGATGATTACATTCCTTTCTCACCAGGATTTTATTCCTTTCTCCAGAAACTGTAGGACTGATGTGCTAACCTAAAAATATACATTAAACCCAGAACCTCACACAGTATACCCTTCACCTATGGAGGTAGTTCAAAGCTGGCTGGCCTGTGTAATGATGGAGCCAGCAACTTTGCTCTCACTACACTGTGTTCTCCCCAATGGGGCCCCACTCTCTCTGACCCATTATAGGGATGTGAGTAGCGGGATTCAAAGTCTACCTTTCATAGGAGACCAATGACTTGGTTCCACTAGTCCTGCCTGCCTTGCTTTGTCTGAGCTCCTACCTACCCTAGGTCCTGGAAATCCAGAGGTGGATGAGGCATGTTTGCTCCTGTCCAGGAGCTCACAGTCTAGTGTCAGAGATAGAATTATACTTAGATGTAATTGTGTATATGTTTGTAGAGCTCAAAATTTCTAGTATGTAAATATAATAGACTAAAATAACCACTTGGTTTTTTCTGGAGAGTACTCCATGCCATTTTTTCCTTATGCCTTTACCAGAATCAATAGCTTATATATTAGATATTTTTGGTATTTCTCTGAGATTTCTCCACTGATTTTTTTTGAACAAGGATCTTTTGCATTGTTTTTAAAGCATGAGTCTCATATTTTGTTAGTTTTGCTTCAGTTCATTGTATAGGTATTAGACATAAAATTTGATAGCACATTCTCAAAATATTTCCTGTTACTATAACTGTCTTCCTGAGACTCCGTTTCTCTTCATCATCAATTGACATGAAATACAATAGGCAAAATAAAAGTACTGTGACATCTGTAATAGCTAAAGCAAAGGATAACATTGGACTGATTATTCTATTTACCAAAAATGTCATAATTAATATATATTAATTTTTAAGAATAAGGAAAGAATTAGGAAGTATTATGTACATGCATACCTACAATCTTTTTAACACCATTTTGTTTTAACTTTGTTATTATATAGCCCTTTTAACTATTTTAAACTCATGCCCAGAACAAGAAGCTATAGTTAGAGGAAAGCAAAACTACTGAGTATCTCATAAGTTTGTTGCAGCATCAGAAATAATCAATTCATGGAGTTCAATACAATAGGGATTAAGTCCAGGATATCTTTCACTGACTCTAGTGATTTTTTTTTTAAAAAGTAGCTGTGATACTAATTCAGTGGGGATAAAAGAATCTGGATGTAAAGAAGAAGGAAAGATAAAACTTGACATCATCTCTTTAAGCAATTGATCTTAAACACAAAGCTAA
Organism: Loris lydekkerianus; assembly: GCA_963574355.1. Taxonomy (NCBI): domain Eukaryota; kingdom Metazoa; phylum Chordata; class Mammalia; order Primates; family Lorisidae; genus Loris; species Loris lydekkerianus. The sequence continues at coordinate 105,384 of CAUYPK010047913.1, forward strand.
TTTAATCTTTTTACACCACTTTGAAGATACAGGTGAATGAGAGGCAGCTGTAAGTGAGAAAATGAATTAATGGGAAAGTTTTATGGTTGTAATTCTGGCTAAATCCTAGTGTCAGTTTTTATCATCCTGTTACAGTGACACAGATGCCTCTACCATGGGACAGTTCAAATGAGACTGATTAACCACTTCATGTTGTCTCCAGATACTGGGAAGATGAAAAGGCAAAGGAAAAAATAAATATTTTAAACAACAACAACAACAACAAATACCATATTTGTTCATGAATTCATGGAAGACTTTCCCTCCAGGAAATGATCAGCAAATACATAAAAACACAAATTTAGTAATAATTTATATGATTTAAAATGCCTATCATACATTTGAGTTCAGAAAGAGATAAAGAGGTAACAACAATAATTTTTGCCAACAAAAATTATTGGCAAAATAGGCAACACAGAATAATTCATAAATAAGGTTGATGCCATTTTAAGCTTCTTCTGAAAATGCATTTAAGTGGCAAAGAGACTTTTCCTAATCTACCAGAGTACACAACAATTAAGTTCATATTTTTTAAATCAGTTCAGAGATTCACTGATGTGTATAATTGAAAACAACACATGGTCCTTATACATATGTTGTTAATAGATTGTTTTTCCTAATTAATAAAGCTGTAGTAAAATAACTTTTAAAAGGATAGCCTAAAACCTTCCAGAAAAATAATAAAATGATAATTTTATTTTCCAGAAAAATAATTTCATAAAATACATGTACTCTCCTAAAATTAAGAGCAGTGAAATACCAGTAGAGAAGAGCAGTGATTTCTTGACAATCACATTATTTCTGCTTCATATTTATTCTAAAAGATCTTCCTAGGATATGATACTTTTGCTTGATGATCCAGGAAAATTGTTTACTAATAATGATAGCTTATGTATCAATATTTATGAATAAATATGTCAAAATACTTACATGAATTAAACATTGTAGACAATTTTATATTATGTTAGGTTTAACATATGTTCACTTGATCAACATTGAAGTTTATATATTTATTAAGGCATATTTTAGGTGCCATAAAACATTAAAAATTTTACAAATTTTAGTCATAATTTGATTATTTATTTGCTGTGATTATCAAATAAATATTTATTAATTATAAATAGTTCAGTAACATAACAAAATTAAATGCTAAATGTAGAGAAAGATATTCCACATTGTTGCATTTCATAATCCATTATTATTTATATAAGATATAGTGTATGTAGAGAAAATCAAAATTGATTGAATAATACTATTTGTCTGCCACCCAAATTCTTTCTCATGTTGAAATCAAATGTTTTCAGCAATACCCATGTCCTGCTTACAGTAAGTTTTATATTTTTATACTGATGACAGTAACATATGTACCATTTAGAGTTTCACATTTAAATGTACATATACACTCTGATTTCAATGCACGGGAATAAAACAACTATGTTACTGAATCCAAGTTTATAATATTCATGCCATTTAATATCAAATATTAATAAATTAATAAACACTACAGAAATGTATAGAACATTTCTAGTGAATGATGACAAAATTGTTATCATTTGCAAGACTCAGAAACTATTAGTTGAAAACATGTGAGTATGTCTCTACAGACAACAAAATGAATAACCAATGGTCTATGGAGGTAGCTATTCCCCGTCTCAAATATCCATGTTTTTCAAATATATCTCCATTAAAGCAAAGATTCACTGGGATAAAACAATTTTTAATATGATTGATTCCGATAAACAAAAAATATTTTGTTAGGAATTGTCTTAAATTCATAAATCTTGAAAGATAAAATTTTAAATAAATATTACCTAAAGCCAACTGCAAAATTTAAAGTGAATAATATAATCAAAATTTGAGCATTTGATAAAAGAACATTTAAAATACCATCTGTGAGCCTAAAGTTTCTATATGAGTCTGAACCAACAGTATTCATAATTGTTTTATCCCATTACTTTTGACACTCTAAACATGAAACAAGTGTAGGCATTACCTTAAACCACCAACATATTCTTGTTTTTCAAATATAGTGATGTCAGAGTAACCTAATCGAGCCAAAAAAGAAGCACAACTTATACTTGCAGGTCCAGCACCAAAAAGTGCAATTTTTGTAGAATAGGCTTCAGACATTTTTTCTGGCGGAGGCAGAGAAGGATTTCTGATCTGCGGGATATTCATTGCTTTGAACACCTACAGAGAAATCAATTGCCATGGTTATAATTTTAAACTTTTATATCCTCAAACATATTTTTAATGCTTCAAATGCATTAATGTTTTAAATAGCAATGAGTAGTACATTTTTAGTATTAATAAACAGAAGTTGTATTGTGTCAAGTAGATGAGGATTTGTGGATGATTGTCAGTCTTCAAAATTCTTTTCTAAAGTCACACCTCCTCTGGGAAGCATTCCTGAATCACTTTCCCTACTCTCATCTGGAGGGTAAGCAAAGTGCTCCTTCTCGGAGCCTGTGTGTCTCCAACATAATTACTTACCATCATATCTGCACATGCTATGGTTCCACATAGTAGAATGTTACTCTTTGGTTCAGGAAATATGTTATATATAAACACATTACCAGCTATTAGCACTACCCTGACACATAATTAACATTCAGTAAATAATTTTTTGATGTTGGCTCATGGTCTTAATAAATTAACTTTTAAAGGACATTTTAAAATCTAGTTGAAGTACTAGAAGGGTACTAAACAGGCCAGACTTGGAAGGCCTAAGATCTTAGAAGGGTACTACAGAGAAGTGTAGTCACCTTTGCCCTGACAGCACTGCATAGCAAAGAGTAGAAGGTTAAGAATCTTAAAGAGGACTGCCACTCAGAAGAGACACAAAATTTCAGAAATGTACTAGGCTAGCGACATAGAGTAATACAAGATGAAATAAATAAATAAATAAATAAATAAAGAGCTTATTTCTTAAGCTACATAGGACAAAAATCTAAGGATCTAAACGAGGGGTGTCCAGTACTTTTTGCCTGTGCCACACACTGGAAAAATAAGAATTGTCTTGGGCCACACATTAAATATACAAACACTAACAAAGAAGAAAGCTGATTAGAAAAATAACAAAAAAAGAAAGAGGTCTGTGCATATTTTTCCATGATGTCCAATACCACAGATAAAGCCAAAAAAGTCCTTACAAAACCAGCACATGGCTGGCACCATTGATCTTGACGGACACCATTGATCTAAACAGAAAACCATCTGTAAGGCAGAGGACAAGAATGTAAAAATGGGGTGCCAGGAGGCTAACAAATTAAGAGCCCTAGTAAACACCCCCGCATACAACTGAAACTTCTGGAGGACTATATACTGTAAGTGGAGTAAACAGGAAGTAAATATTATGTAATAATTACCCCAGACCTAAGTCACCCTCAGATTTGAATGAAGGTGATTCTATCTGTCTACCAAATGATAGGCTGAACTTTCTGTAGAGGATAATTTTCATATGTAATGCCTGGTCTTTGATCAACAAGTCTAAAGGCTAGTAAGGAAAAAAGAAAAAAACTATACTAAAAAAGCAGAAAATATATATAACATTAAGTATAGCTATCAAACAAACTTTAGAATAACTAAAATTAATATGTTACACATGAATGTAAATTTTATCACAATTCTGGAATTTGTTAAAAATAAATTTATATGAGAAAAAAGTACAAAACTGAAATAAAAATTAAATAAATGTACTTAATAAAAATTAAATAAACATATTTAATTTAATTATTAAATTAATAATTTAAATTTAAATTTAATAATTAAATTTAATTAAATAAATTAAATTTAAATTTTATAATTAAACATGTTTAGTCAGTAAAAATTATCTGGGCTGAAGAAGAAAAGAAAATACAGGAAAGAACATAAGAACTAAAAGACAACATAAAGAAATCTAATATAGGCATAATTTCAGTCTCTAAGACTCCTTTAAAGAAACAGAGAATAGGATAGAAACACTATTTGAAGAAATGTGTCAAAATTTTCTTCAAACTAATGAAAGACATCAAAGGATAGATTCAAGAGCTCTAAAGCCTTCAACAAGATAAAATATAAGGAAAAATCATACATCAAAAAATGATTTCATTTATGGACATCACAGTAAAATTGCTAAAAATAAGAATAAGAAAAATAAGGCACAGAAACAAGCAAAGATAAAGACAACAATTTCACTGGGCAAGAACAAGGCTAACCTTCTCTATAAAAAGTAATGATGGAAGTTAGGAGATAATAAATAGTATCTTTCAAACATTGAAAGAAAATGTCTGTTCTACTCAGAATTCTATTCAGAAGGAAAAGTCCAACAAATGTGAAGGTGGAATAAAGGTATTTGAAGAAAGACTATTGGCAGCAAAAAAATAATTACTGAAGAATACTAAAAAAGGTTCCTTCACAAGAAGAAATTATCCCAGATGAAAACACACAAATGCAGAAAAATGTAAAGATCATTGAAAATTGTAACCATATGGGTAAATATAAATAAATATTGACTATAAACAGTAACAATGGCATGTGGAGCTGAAGAAAAATAAAAACTAAAAAGCATGATACAAGAAATAAAAGGTTAAACAGTTAACATATACTAGACCATAGCATTGCAAAGGAAGTGGTAAAAATACTCATGTTTATTAAGAGTACTATCAGGTAAGGCTATACCTTATATCTATACAAAAAGTACCAAAACAATAGTAAAAAATAATATATAACTAGCTAATTGGAGAAAAGTGAAATTTGAAAACATATTTTATTCAAAAAATGTGAGAAAAAATTAATGTAAATAATTGAGGTGTTAGACAACCAAAAAATAAATAATAAGATGATTAATAAAAACACAAACATAAGTACTTACATTAAATGTAAATGGACTAAAATTCCAATTAAAAGGCAAAAGTTGTGAAAGATATATACTTTAAATACAAGTTAAAGAGTAAAGAAAGTTATACTATGCCAACACTAAATAAAACAGAGAAGGTGATGAATACCACTATCAAACATAGTAGGTCTTAAGTCAAGATGTATTACTAAACTTAAAGAACATTTCATAGTAATAAAAAGGACACTGTACCAATAACATTTTACCATTTTACATCTACAGGCACTAAATCTAATTTTAAATATACCAAGAGAAATTGACAAAACTGAAAATAGAGTAATACACCAAAGCATTCTCACTATTCTCCTTTTACTCTACTTTCAACTGAAGAGGCCTATTAACAAATTAATATTATAGATACATAATCTTTATTGTAGTAGTTCACTGAGTTACTTGCACTTCATTAGTCTAAAGAATACCTTTCTCTTCTTGTAAAAATCCAGTCAGAGATTAAGAAATACAGTTGTAAGTTTTCTTGGAAGTGAGAAATAAAGGAGACAGACCTCTATTTTTCTTGACTCATTCCATATACATCACCAACTACTCTGAATAAAGTCTGCCATTCAAAATAAATGAGGAATATCTAAGTGATCCCATTTAAAAATGAAAGATGATATTTTAAAGAAGTATTACAAGGCTCAATTTCTCAGTCTGAGTTAAAGGGCCCTCATAAATGTTCCCATAACATTTTGTCATTTTTATCCTAATACTTCATCACATTTTACTAGGTTATTTATTTTTCCTTCCCTAGACCATAAGATCTTTAATGACAGACACCATCTTCAAATTCATCTTTGAATTCTCTATGTTTTTATATACAAAGTGTTTAATGAAGCATTTATACTACACTGGTAATAAAAATATATCTTATTCCTGGCTACAATTTGTATAATCTATACATTATAAAGACAGGTATACATTGCTACCCTTCCCTGCGCTATCCAAATAGTGCAGATTTTCTTTCATAGTATTTTTGTGAGAACACATATTTTTACCTTTTATTTCTTTCTAAGTAATAAGGTAGTAAATTCCAACTCTAAATTAATAAACAATTTTATTGAAACAGTATTGAAATATATTTATTATATTACTCCAAAGTAATATTTTACATACTTTTCATAAAGATATTTAAAATATATAATTAACATGATCAGAGAACCAATTGTATTAAATAAATCTAAAATGTTTCACATTCAGTTGAATACTCAGTTTTGAGAACTATTACACAACTTAAGTTTCCAATGTTAGGATTTTCTAGTATTTATATATTAATATTGCATTTTAATAAAGTTTAGAAGTCAATAATAATATAATTTTTTTTTTTTTTTTTGCAGTTTTTGGCCAGGACTGGGTTTGAACCCGCCACCTCTGGCATATGGGGCTGGTGCCCTATTCCTTTGAGCCATAGGTGCTGCCCAATAATATAATTTTTTAAAAAAGGAATCATTTATTGCAGGGGTGGCGAACACACAGCTAAAGCCGCATGCGGCTCCCGGCCAAAATGAATTTCGGCTCTTTGCCTCTTATCATTATTTTGTATACTGTGGCTCTTTGCCAAGTTTGGATTTTGTTATGCTGCTTCTGAGGAGGGACCTCTGAGGAGCGATCTCCGAGCAC